>JASDQU010820137.1:21068-33528 GCA_032191745.1 Picea mariana
TTCAAGATCGTGAGATCGATGGTCATGCTCCATTGTGGGCCAGAACATTCTTGGGCCTTAATTTTTCATGAGCGGGCCGCAATTGAAACCATGGTTTTGAAGAAAGGACACTTGGAGGCTCGTGGTGAATTGTGGGGAAAAAAGCATTTTGGTTTAAACCACCTTTGGATGTACCTGCAATCGCTTGGTCACATGAAGCTCATATCCCAAGGTCATATTGTGAAATAGAGCCAGCACTCACTAGACAAAAATCGAGAATCACCTTTTGAATAAGCGCTTGGTCACCGCTAGTGGTCACGCGAAGGAATGGGTTGGAAGCCAAAGAAGACATATTTGATTCACTATAACTAAAGAGATTATGAAGAGTCTCAACTACCAGAGAAACTAGGTAATCTCATCATAATGGGCACTGATGATGAACTCACAGGCAACAGAACCGCCAGAGAAGATTAAGAGTTTCCATGATGATCAGGAGATGACTCAACATGACAAATGCATGCAGAGAAGAGAAGTGAAGTGATTATGATGTGAAGTTATGAAAAAGTAACGAAGAGGTACAATGAACAACCTGTAGGGAAGAACAGTGACGCAATGAATAAAATGTAGAGGTACTATGCATGAAGGATGCATAAGGTACACAAAGAGTATAAAAACATAGAACAAAGAATAGATCATGGTATCTATTGAGTGTGATTCATGTGGGTAGAAGAATATGGTGTGTAGGAGTTGAAGCGTAGAAGAAGCAAGGAACAAAAATGCATATCTGAGAGAATAACAGAAAGCACAACAGACATGAGGAGAGAGACATTGATGCAGATAGAGTAGAGCAGTGTAGCAGAACAGTGATGAGACTGGTAAGCCAAAGATAAATTTTGTATCACTGTGATAAAGTTGTAAAAGGAAAATATTTATATTTTAGGGTGGTTGGGAGGTGCTAGGGAGGATTGGTGTCCTTAGAGTTTCAAGTGGGTGCTTGAATACAGGGAGTTGTAGCTTCCATCTAGTTGCATCTAGGAAAACTAGGGTGGCAGGGTGGTGCAAGGGAGAACTATTGTTCTCTATTATACAGGCTGATGCCTGTGTGACTGGAAGTTGGTGCATCCATCCAGTTGGTGCTGGAACACTTAGGGAGTTGGTGCTTCCTTCTAGTGGGTTTTAGAGAAACCGAGGAGTTGGTGCTTCCTTCTAGTGGGTTCTATAGAAACCAGAGAGTTGGCGCTCTCAGCAATTTGTAGCTTGCAAAACAGAGGTGGTAGCCTCACAATGAGTTGGTGCTCATAAGAATTATAATGTACAAAAAATAAAGATTACTTGTCACATCAAGCAGAAGAGGTTTTTACCCTTTATGGGTTTCCTCATGAAATATTTGTCTCTGTATATTTCATGCGTGTGATTGATGTTGAATGTTCTATTGCCTACCTCCCTGCATTATTGTGATTGTCATTGATTTCTTTGTAAAAATTTTAAAATGAGCATAATTGGTTAAGCACAATAACAACTTATTCACCCCCCCTCTCAGTTGCCCAACAATTGGTATCAGAGAGAGTTCCCTTCATTTAAGGGTAGATCCTAGAGCTTAAACATGACTATCCATGGAGGAAATTCAACCAATAAGGCCCCCCTATTCAATGGAACAAACTTTGGCTTCTGGAAAGTTAGGATGAGAACCTACATAATGGATTTAGGTGCAGATGTCTGGGATATGATAGAGATTGGTTATGTAAAGCCGGTTGTATTAGCTTCCAAGGATGACAATCTAGAATTCAGCTTCAACGCTAAGGCTATGAATTATATTCTGAGTGGGCTTGCAGAAGCAGAATTTGTAAAAGTTATGCACTTGGAAACTGCCAAATCAATGTGGTACTAACTCATTAGCATCTATGAAGGTAATGATAAGGTAAATGATGCCAAGCTTCAAACCTATAGATTGGAGTTTGAACAACTAAAGATGAATGATGATGAGTAGTTAATAAATTTTTCTTAAGAGTTGAGGAGCTTGTGAATGCCATGAAAGGTCTTGGTGAGAATATTGAATACGTATTACTAGTTCAGAAGATCTTAATATCTCTGCCTGATAGATTCAATCCAAATGTTTATGGAATAGAAGAACTGAATGATCTTAAGACTATGTCTATTGATCAACTCCTAGGAACTCTAACTGCTTATGAAATTAGCATTAGTAAAGATAAATATACCACTAGAGAAACATCATTTAAAGAATACAAGAATGAGGATTCTAAGGATGATGAAATTGAAGAAAAAATTGTGAGAAGACTAAAGAAAGGATCAGGAAAGTACCAAGGACATTTTCCCTTCAAATTTTTTAACTATGGAAAGTTAGGTCACTTTGCATCTAAGTGTCCACACAAGCAGAAGGACCAGAACTTTAAAGGAGAAGAGAAGTACAAACCCAAGAGATTTGGTAAAAAGAAAATTTTATGTGTAAATAATGATGACTCTTCAGAAGACATAGATAGTGATTCTTCCTATGAATATAAGGTAAATGAATTCATGCTTATAGCCAAAGAGGATTATGATAATAAAAGAAAAGGAAGTGATGCTAATGATGAAGAATATGTGGTTGACTTGGAAGGAGAGTTGATCAACGCTTTGCAAGATATTAACAGACTCAGACTTAAGAAGAGAAAGAAAAAACAATTGTTCATACAATTCAAGAAAGGTAGTAAAAAACCTGATGAAGACTTTTACCTGCTAAAAGTGGAATTAGAAGAGGCAAAGAAAATCAAAGACATTATGAAACAATAGTTATCAGAAAAAAATGCAAGATGTGAAGCTCTTGAATAAGAAGTAGTGAAAACTAGGAAAGACTTGGAGAAGTTTCAAGCCTTGTCATCACCGTCAGACTTCAAGGATCCACGAGAGGTGGTTAGTCCCCTTTCACGATACACCGGGGAGTGTTGACTACTTGCAATTTCGTGCAACATTCAACTCAACAAGCATTCGCGTGACACTCTCAAAGTTTATTGTTGGCAGTCATAAGCCCAAAAATACCTAAGGTTTCTAGTCCAACCTAACCATTAGGTTTTCTAAGTCTAGTTGGCAAGATTTTGTGAAGAAATCAGAAAATATGAAGAACAAAACTTTAGTGGAAGATAGGATTAATGGATCAAGCCACTTCAACTCCTGAAAGTCAAGGATTCATGTCACCCTTGAGGAAGATGAACTTTTGACTGTGATACAAAAGACTTTACCAGAAACAACTACCGATGAAGAGACATAAATAAGAAGGGAAGAAGATGTCAAGGCAAGGAAAATATTCATCTACTTAGTAAGAGATCATATATTACCTCGTATTTCCAACCTGAAGACAACTTATGAAATGTATGAAGCAATGAAAGATATTTTTGAAAGTGACAACACCATCAGAGCCCTTACCTTAAAGGGCCAACTTCAAAATACCAAAATGACAAAAGATGATATAGTTGCTACCTTCTTTATTAAGATATAAAAGATGAAAGAACAACTTGGTTCCATCGGATGAATCATGTCTGGCAGATAACTTGTCTTATCCACTCTCAACAATCTTCCAAAACACTGGGAACCTTTTCTTCAAAGCATTAGTGGAAGAGAAAAGTTACCAAATTTTGATCGTCTGTGGAAAGACTGTACTCAAGAAGAACTTACACATAGAAATAGAGGAGTGTAATACTCCCCTTATGAAAACCATGCTATTTCACTTCATACAAAAAAGGGAGGGATATTCAAAAGAAACTTCAGACAAACATTCATAGATGAGAAGTCTCCATCAACCTCAGGGTAAAAATCAGAGAAGAGATGTTTCAGAGATTCAGTGCTTCAAATGTGACAAATATGGACACTATGCAATAAATTGTCCAAACACGAAGAAAGGAAGATAATATGCTTCCACTGCTGACATTGATCCAGACCCACCTCAAAAGGATGAAGATAAGAGAGATGAGAGGTATTTCCACTAAAAATAAAACAAATTGAGCATGACTGCAGACCCAGGTAAATTTTTTGATCATTAAATTTATAGTTGATTGCATTCTTAATAAGTGAAGGGTATTATATGTAGTGTGGGAGCCTTCATGACTTGGACCATTATCCTTGGTATGGGAGTACAAAAATTATTGATTATTATGGTAGCCAATAAGAAATAAAAGATTTAGCAAGAAAGACATCCATCCTTTAGAATTCAGAGAGAGTTACTTGACTCAGAGGGAGTCAAAATAAAATGAAAAGAAGGAATAAACAATACTTTCTCCCCTTTCAACAGTTCAGATGGAGACAAACATCATTCCAGTTGATCCATTTGCTCCATTTGATATGCCCAGATATGTTTCAGTAGGGCATAAAATGCCTACGTAGGCTTGACAAAACTCTACAAAAGGAAGAGGAACATAGAAGTACCTCAAGGGACATCCCGAGAAAGCAAAAGATATTTTCGAGCTACCCTTCAACCATGAGCCACTTCATTAATTTTGAGGCTCCCTTTCATGGAGAAGCAACAATAGAACAAGTATGGAAAGATGCCATAACAGAAGAATACTAGTATATCTTAAAAGAATGATGTATGATACATTGTTCTAAGACCAGTAGGGAAGTCTATGGTGACTCCTAAGTGGATCTATAAAATCAATCATGCAACTGATGGAAGTTTCAAGAAATACAAAACCAAATATGTGGAGAGAGGATTCCCACAAAAGAGGGAGTTTTCTATGATTATACACTTGATTCAGAAGCTATGATGTTGGATACAAGAAAGATTTGATTCATGATTTCGAGACAAAGGATCTTGGTATGATGCACTACTTCTTGAGACAAGAAGTATGACAGAGGATCGATGAGATTTTTCCCGAGCCAAAGAAAATATACAGTGGGGATTTTAAAGAAGTTCAGTATGACAGAATGCAAATCCATACCTACATTGATGATTAAGAAAATGAATGATGATGATTATGTCGATATTGATCCACGGCTGATTGGATCACTGATGTATCTCCTTAACACCAGACCCGATTTATACTATCCAGTGAATGTACATTAGAAAATTCATGATTCAGTCGAGACAGACTCACTGGACAACAATGAAACATGTAATGAGATATCTACTAGGCACAATTGGATATGGCTTGAGATATTCCTTCAGTGTAGACTTGAGTTTGCGTGGATATGCAGAATGAACAGAAAGTATAGTGGACCAGAAGAACGCATTTAGTTTGTGTTTTACCTTGAATTTTGGCATGGATTCCTAGTGCACCAGGAAACAAAGCTCTATGGCCTTGAGTACCATAGAAACAAAATATATAGAATTGAGTGTGTGAAGCAGTGTCACTTCATAATCTTCTAACAAATGTACTTGATCATGAGATGGATTCTACGATTATAAATAGAGCTGTGTGAAGCTCTTTGAGAACCCTTTGTTTCATGATAGATCGAAACACACTGAGATAAAATATCATTTTCAGAGACATGATGCAGAGGAAAGAAATACACATGCAATACCTTCCTACACATGAGTAGATTGCAGACATCTTCACAAAACTGGCTTGGTGAAGAATACCTCTCTAGTTGAGAGGGAGTGTTGATGACTACAGCTAAGACAAAGTTCGAGTACTTCCATGCGAGACTTTTCCTAATGGAGAATGACTCCCTAGCTGAGAGGGAGTGTTGATGATTACAATTGCATGAGGCATACTCCAGGACACAAACTGATTGAGTCGACCTGAGAGAGATCCCATGAGTTGGTTGTGTGGTTTCTATTTGATACAGAAATGGAACTTTGTGTTGGCCTCCTCCTTACAGAGAGTTGATATGAAATCCAGATGATTCTCCTGTGTAATGTAGTGAGAAAGAAGATTTTTTGAGTTAGATGTGCCTGTGGTTGAGCACATGTGAATGTGTGTAATTCCATGTGTTGGGTTCATGATGTTCTAAGACAAAAATTAAACGATGTATTAACCTCCTCTGAGCAGAGAGTTGAGATGATGAAATCCAGATGACTCTCCTCTGTAATTTAGTGGGAAAGAAGATCTGTTGAGTTGGATGTGCCTATAGATGAGCACAGGTGAACGTGATACTAGTGGCTCAACACTAGTGAATGTGGTTCTCCTGTGAGACACAGTGAGATAGATATGTGTACATCCCTGTGGATGTGCCCCTAGTGGATGAGCACTATTGGGTGTATGAGATCCCTTCCTATATTTGTCAAGAGTCAAACTTACCTGTAACCCTATTTGTAATGAAAAGGGTACAGGTCAGCCCCACCTTAATGTAAAAGATCATTAATATGGTAATTATTAATTGTATTATAAGATATTAATGTTGTCCCTGTTGTACCAATAGACACTATTGTTGACAGGTTTAGGCTAATATAAGTAAAGGTAATATCCCCATTGAGGAATCATATCACAAGTGTGAGTTTGGAAATTTTAGCAAACACTTGTTCTTGGGAAAAGTGTACACCTCTGTTGGGCACTAGGTTTCTAGGGTTTGTGAGCACCCTTTTGTGTGCTAGGTGTTTATGGTGGTGAAGGTCTTTCTGTTGAAGAATATAGCAAAGGATTGGCTGGTTTTTCCTCCCTTGTTGAGAAGGGTTTCCCATGATACTTCTTGTGTACTTGTGCATGGTGTTTCTTCTTGTGATATTGGTTGCTACAAATTGTTTATGGTTTAAGTAAAATGCTAAGATGAAATGAACTTCTTGATTAATCCTTTCTTATTGAAAAATCAACATGTTTTACCAACCCAATACCTAAACACATTCTTTGTAACCATACTGCTTCCTTTCTTGCATGAGTGGTTTTCATGTATTCAACTTATGTAGTTGAGAGTGCCACTACAACCTATATTTTTTTCATCCAATTTATTTCTCCTCCAAATAGGTTAAACACAAACCCCCTTGTATATATTCTACGATCCAGATCTCCATCCCATTTTGTATCAACAAACCCATGTATGTCCAACACTCTGTCCAATCCTGGTCTTCCTTGGTAGCACAATCCATAACTAGAAGTGCCACATAAATACTTGGAAACCATTTTTACTATTTTCCATTTCCCTTTCCTTGGTTTTGACATATACCTGCTCAAAACCCCCACTGCATGTGCAATTTCCATTCTAGTGCAGCCCAATATTGTATACATCAAACTATCAACTGCACTAGCATATGGAACATGGCACATGTCCTGTTCCTCATCCTACTTCTTGGGACACTAATCTGTAGATAAATTTACACCTACAGGAATAGGAACCTTGACCAATTTACTTTTCTACATATTAAACCTCTATAATATCGTCTCAACATATTTTCTTTGACTCAACCAGAGTTTCTTGTTTTCACAGTCTCTTTTAATCCCCATTCCCGGAGTGAAGTTAGCAGCCCAGAGATCCTTCATGTTCAATTTGGAGGATAACTATGAATTCACCTCCTTGATTACATCCATGTTGTTTCCTACCAACAACATGTCAGCAACATATAACACTACATAAATGAAGTTATTACCAATCTGTTTGGAATATACACAGCGATCATCCCTGCTTCGCACATATCCCAGTCCAATGATGTATGTGTCAAAATTTTGGTACCACATCCTAGGTTATTTATTCACACCATATAGTGACTTCTTTAGCTTACATACTAACTCTTTCTCTCCCTTCACTGCAAAGATTTATGGTCGCTTCATGTAGTTTTCTTCTTCTAGATCCCCATGTAGGAATGTTTTCTTCACATCCATTTATTATACTTCAAAATCAAAAGAAGAATGAACAAATAAAAGATATATACTAAAATTTAACTTGATAGGAGAAAAAAATTCACCAAAGTCAATTCCCTCTACCTAGGAATAACCTTTTTCTACTAACCAAGATTTGCATTTCTCCATGTTGCCTTGTGCATTCAACTTCTTCTTAAACACTCATTTTTTTCCAATGTCCTTTCTTCCAGTTGGAAACTCAACTAGATCCCATGCCTAATTATTATCCAAGGAATCCATCTCTTCAACCATGGCCTTCTTCCAGAGTTTACTATCCTATGAATTCACTTCTTCCCTGATAGTTCTAGGATCATCATCAATAATAGATAAAGAAAGATTAACATGAAAAGCAGGTGGACTGTACCTTTTTGGTTTCCTTCTTTCCCTCATTTATCTCCTCAAAATGGTGTATGAGGTTATTCTTCTTCCTATTCATCTTCTTTCGTTGGTTCATATTTTTCATAATCCAACTAAAACTATATTTTCCCAGGTTCTTTTTTATTTGGTAGGAATTCCTATTTGGGAACATCTTTAACCTCTCTAAAAACAATGTCTTGACTATAAACACTGTTATTAGTTTTTGGGTTCCAAAGCTTATAACCTTTCATACCATTTTTATAACCAATAAAGATATACTTTTCAACTTTATTATCCATTTTAATCCTATTTTCCTTTGGAACATGTACATAAGCATTGCAACCAAAAACCTTGAGATGCTCAAGAGATTGTTTCTTACTAGTTCATACCTAAGCTGGAGTTTTGTCCACCAATGTTGACGAGGTTGATCTATTTACACGGTAACATGCAGTGCCCACTTCCTCTTCCCATAATTAAATGTCATAACCTAGCACCACTAAGCATTCTCCTTGATTTTTCCATCAACATCTTGTTCATCCTTTCTACAACCCCATTATGTTGAGGTGTGTATGGAGTAGTCTTTTGCATTTCTATATCGCAGTTCTTACTTAACTCTTCAAATTCATTCCCACTAAATTCTCCACCATTATCTTGTAGATTTTAACCTTGTACAATATTTGACTATAAACAAATTTTCAATAAAAGAATAGAAAAGATATAATGGAAAATACACACATTACATAGATATTTTTCCCCTGGAAACCCAAACCGGGAAGACCAACATATTCTATATTCATTCATAGTGATACATTTTTTACAATACAATTTACATATAGGATCCATCAACATCCAAAACCCTAACCCAATGACCTGGATTAGTCAACAACCCTAATTCCTTAACCGGAAATTGAAAACCATTGGCAAAAACCATGTGCCGAAAAACCTCCCAACAATGGACACGAAAATCGAGGAGACATGAAAAACAAGGAAAAAATGAGACATGTTTCCCAAAGAAAAAAATTCTCAAACCCCCATGCGCGCCCGACACAACGTAGCAGACACTACAACTAGTCGTGCAAAGAATATAACACATACCCAACATTCTCTCACTTGTTTTTTTCTTTGCATACAAGGGGTTAAAAGGTTACATAGTCAACAATCCAGGGAATCGATGCCTATGGATCTTCTACACTAAGAGAAATTCTTAGTGCTCACAGATTTTGTTAATGAATCTGCAACATTCTTCAAAGTGTCCACCTTCATTAACAACACTTTCATTTCTTCAACCATGTATCTCAAAAAGTGATATTGAATATCAATATGCTTTGTCTTGAATGATAAGTCGGGTTCTTTGCCAGAAAAATGAGACCACTTCATCCATGTCCTTTTTCCAAATCTTTCCATCCTCTAAATCCACTGCCTCCCTGATAGTTCTAGGATCATCATCAGTAATAGACAAAGAAAAAATTGAATGGAAATCAGATGGATTATACCTTTCCAATAACCTTCTTTCTCAAAATGATCTCCTCAATACTAGAGTATGAGGATCTTCTTCTTATTATTCGTGTTATTTTGTAGAGTTTGATTCATAATCCTTTAAATCAAACTCTATTTTCTCTGGTTCATCCTTACTTCATAGGAATTCATGTTTAACAACATCCTTAATTTCTCTAAATACCACATCTTGGCTATACACAAACTTCTTAGTTTTTGGGTTGCAAAGCTTATAACCTTTGAGACCATCTTATATTCAATAAAGATGCACTTTTTAGCCTTCTTATCTAGCTTACTCATGTTTTCCTTTGGAACATGAACATAGGCCTCATAGCCAAATACCTTGAGATGTGTGAGAGAATATTTATTACCAGTCCATACCTCTTGTGGAGTTTTGTCATCCACCACTGATGAGGGTGATATGTTGACCAGGTAACATGCAATACCCACTGCCTCTTCCTAGAATTATTTCCCTAACCTGACACCACTAAGCATGAACCTTGATTTTTCCATCAGTGTCATATTCATCATTTATAAAACTCCATTATGTTGAGGTGTATATGGATTATTCTTCTACCTTTCTATACCGCACTTCTTACATAATTCTTAAAATTCATTCCCACAAAACTCTCTACCATTATCTATCCTCAACAACTTAATTCTTTTCTTTGTATGATTATCAACAAGAGCCTTAAACTCTTTAAACCCATCAAAGACTTCAGATTTCTTCCTGAGGAAATATATCCAAGTATTACTTGAGAATTCATCTATAAATGATACATAGTACACAGATTTTCCCAATGATGGAACCAACATAGGTCCAAACACATCATTGTGAACTAGATATAAAATTCCTTCTACCCTCATTGCACCAAAGGGGAATCTTACCCGATTCTACTTCCCATATACACAATGTTCACAGAAATCAAAATCCAGAGAGAACTTAGACATACCTTCAACCATAACTTTACTGTGTAGTAGTCGAAGACCCTTCTTTCTAATATGCCACAGTATTTGATGCCACGACATAACCTTTTTCTAGAGAGACTGTAGGAGTTCTTTCTTCTTCAACTCCAATATCAGAAAAAATGAATCTATTACACCCATCACTAATAGTGATTCCTTGCAGCTTATACAGAGTTCCAAATCGAACTCCCTTCAGCAACACCATTGCTCCTTGAACCATCCTGAAGGTTTCCTTTTCAAATATTGTTTCTACCCCTGCATCGTTCATTTTTCTTATAGAAATCAAATTTCTGGCTAATCCTAGGATGTGAAAAACACCATGTAGTGTTCTAATCCTTCCATCTATGAGCCTCAACTTGAATTTTCCTCGACCTATGATTCTGGTTATCGAGTCATCACCTAGGAAAATATTACCTCCATCATACCTTTCATATTAACATAACCACTCCCTATGGGGAGTGATATGAAAGAATTCACCTAATTCAACCAACCATGCCTCATGATCTACATGTGTGCTTGAAGAAGCCAAGTACACATCCCCTCCTTCTTCCTTGGAGTTCTTTTCTTCTATAGAAGGAGATTCTTCAGATCCCTTCTTTTTCTCAACTTTGGATATACACTGCTTCTTGTAGTGCCCTTATTTTCCACATATCCAACATACCTTTACAAACTTTCCAAGAGACTTATATATTCCCTTAGACTTAGATCTCCCACTTGAGGACTTAGATATATTTCTTTCCTGGGAGAATTCTCTTGCAAATAATTCATGTGTGTTCTATCCTTCCATGTTCTTTTGTCTCATCTCCTCTGACATCAAGGATTAGACCACTTCATCAAACTTCAAGGTAGTTTTATTATTGTATTTGGCCACAACCAGACTATCCCACAAGTCTGGTAAAGAGAACGATAAACTAATACACTTATCTTCATCTGAAATTTTAATTTAAACATATACTAATTGACTTACCGCAGTATTGAAGGTGTTCAAACACTCTACCACTGAGTCTCCTCATCTTCAACATCAGGTTATACAACTTCTTTCTCAGGAATATTTTATTTACTAGGAAATTAGATTGATACAAATTCCGCAACTTATCTCATAAATATTTAGCTATAGCTTCCTCTGACACATTCAATGATACTAAATCTGAGAGACAAAGTCGGATTGTGCTCTTTTCCTTCCAATCCAACTTTTTCCAGACATCTGCTAAAGTTATTGTAGGTGTAGTACCTGGATCCACCATGATCCACTGATCTCTTTCCACCAACATATCTTCCATATTGAGCTTCCACAACTCAAAAATTTTCCCATTAAACTTCTCAATCCCCATTTTTTAATTGCTCACCATTTCTTTTCACCTGAAAAATCAATACCACAGATCTCCCACTATAACAAGGCTTATCACAGTCCCGATACAAACCCTTGACCACAAAGGCATCCCCCTGAATCCAACAAGGCTCTGATACCAAATGCAAATTTTAACCTTGTATAATATTTTATTGGAAACATATTTTCAATAAAAGAACAGAAAAGATACAATGGAAAATACACACATTACACAGAGATTTTTCCCCTGGAAACCCAGACCGGGAAAACCAACATATTATATATTCATTCATAGTGATACATTGTTTACAACACAATATAAATATAGGAGCCAAAAACATCCAAAACCATAACCCAATGACCTGGATTATTCAACAACCCTAATTCCTTAACCGGAAATAGAAAACCATCGGCAAAAACAATGTGCCTAAAAACTTCCCAAAAATGGACATGAAACACGAAGCGACACAAAAAACAAGAAAAAAATGAGACACTTTTCTCAAGGAAAAAAATTCTAGGGGGAATTTCCCCCGAACCCCCATGCAGAGGGGATATCTCCCCCCTACAACCCCTGAAGGGG
>JASDQU010820139.1:13088-26841 GCA_032191745.1 Picea mariana
CAATGAGATATAATGGAAGTGGACATGCCATGTAATTTAAAAATATGATCAAGGAAGACTTAGGAAACAGAGGAGGGGGTAAATGGATGTGATAAGGCACAAGAATGAGCAAATTTGAAGAGAATTTCAACTACCACCATGATCATGGATTTGTTGCCCACCCTAAAAAATCCCATTATAAAATCCATAGTGATGTCGTTGCATTTGTGTGTTGGGATCAACAATAGTTGCAATGCCCATGGTATCTTTGTTGTCTCCCATTTGTCTCTTTGGCAAGTGTCATAGGTTGCCACAAAATCCTGGATGTCAATTTCCATGCCCTCCCAAGAGAACGAGTGACTTAGTTCATTCATATGTTTTATGAAATCCAGACTGGTCGACTATAGGTGATGAATGAAACTCATATAAGATTCTTTGTTTTAAAGAAGATTTTTTTACTAGAACAATGCATCATTTATATTTCAATGTATTTAGTTATCGTGTATACCCCTTAGGAGGGTTGGGATCTTTATGAAGCCTATGGATGAGTTGAATGATAGTGTCATTTTCCAACCATTCTTGATTGGATTCCTCAAACCAACTTGGAATGTGTAAAGATAAGGCGAAGATGGATCCATCCTCCTCAAATTGAAGGGTATAAATCAACTAACACATTTTCTTTACCTTTCTTACAGATAATCTCATAGTCATACCCTAGTAGCTTGGTGGCCCTTATGTTGCTTTGGTAAGGATCACCTTTGTTCAAGAAAGTACTTCAAACTATGATGGGCAATCTTGATTTGGAAATGTTTCCCAATGAGGTATGGGCACCAGGTCTCTACTGCATGCAGGATGGCCATCATCTCTTTCTCATATGTGGATTTACCCAAATTTTAGTCACATAACTTCTTACCAATGAATTCCAAAGGGATCCCTTCTTGCATCAGTACTGCTAATATTGAAGTTGTGCACATGGAATCCTTTAAAGCTGAGAAGGCTTGTTCAACAGCCTCATTCAAAACAAAGGCATTATTTTTTAGTAACGAGGTTAAGGGAACAACATTTTTTCCTTAATTTCTTAACAAACTTCTTGTAGTAACCTATAAGAGCTATGTTCAAGGTTTGGGGATGGGGTCAATCTTGCATAGTTGTTACTTCTTGAGATCAACTCATATTCCCTCATGGCTTACAATGTGACCCAAGTACTCAACCTCTGAAGCCCCAAAAGCACATTTGAAGCATTTTACGAATAGCTAGTGATCCTGCAGGAATTGCAATGCTATATCAACATTCTCTATGTGGTATTCCCATGTTTTGTTGTAGATCAAAATATCATAAGAGAATACTAGCACAAAATTGTGCAAGAATGGGTGGAATATCTTGTTCACAAAGCTCTAGAAGATTGATAGAGAATTGAAAAGGACAAAAGGAATCACTAAAAACTCATAATGACCTTCATGTGTATGGAAAGCAGTCTTAGGGATGTATGCCTCTTTCATCTTGATTTGGTAGTAGCTGGAACAAAGGTCAAGTTTAGTGAAAAACTTGGCTCGATGAAGTTCATGCAAGAGGTCATCAATAATTGGTATAGGAAATTTGCTTTTGATGGTCAACTTATTGAGAGCCTTAAAATCATGACACATGCACCAAGTACCTTCCTTCATTAATATCATGGCCAACGATGATGAATATTGCATAGTATTGGGACGTATGACTCCCACCTCCAACAAGTCCTTAATGATCTTTTCAATTTCATTTTTCTATGCAAAAGGGTGCCAATAAGGATGCAGATTGTGTGGTTGACTACCTATAATGAGGCGAATACCATGGTCATGTTCCTCATGTGAAGGTGCTAAAGATTGTGGCATTTCAAATACCTATTGATGCTTAGAGAGAACCATTTGCAAATCAGGGTGAATCTCTTATCGTGTGATGTCAACTATTTGTATGACATTAAATTATGCAATAACACATGAGTGGTCTTTCTTCAACAACTTCTCCTTATGATGAGAGGTGATCATTTCAAGGGAATTAGGTATACTCCCCTTGAGGGTATGTTTTGTCATTCCTACATGAATCTCATTTATAATTCTTTGAAATCCATAGTGACTGGTCCCAAAGTGTGTAATGGTTATGCCCTGAGAAATATATCACAACCACCCATTTCAATAGCAAAGATGTGAGTTTTGAGATGATACTCACCAATTTGTAGTTTCACATTTTCACAATGGCCCCCACATTTCATCATACCACCATTGGCGATCATAATTTAAAAACTAGATATGGGACGTACATAGCAATGGGTGTCTTGGACCACTCTCCCATAGATAAAATTGTGAGTATTGTTGTTTTCAATCAACGCAATCGCTTTGTGGTGCTTGATGTAGTGAATCAATTTCAAGGTTTGGGGTGTTGAGAAACCTAATAGGGAATGGAGAGAAAGGGGTTCCTCGTTAGGATCTTGCAAGGGGGCTTCATTTTCCATGGGAGGGGGTGTTGTCTTCTAAAGTTGGTTCAAGAGTGTATTCAATAGGAATTTCCTCTCAGTATTCATGTGGAGATACAACCATTTAAAATAATTTATGTTCTTTACATTTGTACCATTTGAAATATCGTTCATCAAAATTATAGCAAAGATGGAGGCATTGACATTTTTCCATCTCTTCGGGAGATAACTTGTGGATTTGGACTGGTTGTGAGTTGGAGGATGTTAGGGACCTAAAATCCCTAACCCCTCACGTAGGTATAATAATATATTTTCCATGTATTAAAGATCGATATTAATAAATAAGTCCTAGTAATAAGGAGAATAATTCAAATATAAGAAGACCTAATAGAATCTTAATCTTCTAGAAAGATCTTCCTCTAGATTGTTCTTTTGGTAGATAGATTTAGTATAAATAGGAGTTGAGGGCATGAGAAGTCTTTGTCTTGAGAATTATTGTAATAGAGCATTTCTTTGCTGGAGGTTTCCCCCTCGAAGAGGCAAGTGAACATTGTTTATGTTGCAATAAAGGTATCATTTTGGTGTCCTATTCTCTGTATTTTGTTGTTTTGTTGGTAATATATGTGATATTCCTATTTCTTCTCAATATAACATAACGAGGTGCATACCAAGTGGTATCAAAGCACTTTCCTAGATAGGAATTGTGGGTAAAAAAAAATTCAGGGTAGAGACGTGTTTCAGCGTCTTTAAACTACAATGATTTTTCGTTCAACACATAACTCCACAGTCGGGGAAGTATACACGCAGGAAATACAAGAGGTTTTTAAGCTCACATTGTTGGAAACCCTTATAACCCCTATTGGTACCCCTTCAAGTGGTAGTGCATTAGACAGAACCTGTATAGAGACTTTCCTAGCCATCATGAACTCCATTATAGATCAATCGATCGGTCGCCTGATTGTTATAGTGCCACCAAGAACAACACTCGGAAAGATACTCTCTAATACCTCGATAATCAGGTAGTACAATTAAGGGTACGGTCTAGCCTCCTTAGTTGGTGCCCTAAAATATTGGGTCGAGTACTACTATTCGACCCTTCACATATATTAGAGAGTTATAGCACGAGGCAAACCCTTGTCTGTGGGAACCTTGAACACCCCAACCCTTGGGACAGAAACAGAACCCCCTCCCAACCCCCCTTATTTGGGAATTATCCCATTGGTTTCCCCTTTTTTCCATGATTGTCATGATATCCTTCTCTTGTAACCCATTTTATGTGTGGACCCACCCACCCCCTTCTTGTTCTCCCTTTCACCATGGCCCACACCCACAACCAAGACCTTGAAGCACTCTTCAATACCTTGTCATTTGATCTCTCCATGACCCAGAAGGAATTGCAAACAATCAATGCCAATATTTCCACCATCAATTCCTCCATGCATTCCACCATAGATGCCAAAATGGAATCCCTGAAACAAGACATGATGAAGGACCTCTTTTCCCACATGGAAAGCCAACTTGAATCCTTTGATGTCCAGTGCTTCGCCAAACTGAATATTACTAGAGGCCTTCCCTCATCTAAACAACCTTTGCACCCTGAAGGTGATACTTCCTCCACTTCCTAGAATTTTCAGTCCAATCACTTTCAGCATGACCTACGCCTTCCTAGAGTGGATGTGAAAAAATTTGATGGCTCATACCCCACGGGCTGGGTCACCCAAATGGAACACTAGTTCCCTTTCCATGACATTACCGATGAGTTGGCCAAACTCCGTTATGGTGTTTTCCATTTGGATCCTGAACGCTGGTAGTGGTGGCAATGGCGTAAAAAAGAACACCAAGGGTATGTGGCTTGGACACAGTTTGTTGCAAATCTTTATGACTGCTTTGACAATGACACCCATCATTTAGGTTGTTTGACCAAGTTGAAACAAACTAGCCTAGTGGAAGAGTTTATAGCTGCCTTTGAGCAATTGGATTTCAGAATGGAGGGCATGACAAATTTTTTTTTCAGGGAATGCTTTATCAATGGCCTCAAGGATGAAATATGTTCCCATGTCCTCATGGCTCACCCCCAAACTTGGTTGGAAGCTACTAAAAGGGCCAAGGAAGCACAACAAGTAGTATCATCCCAAACCAGAAGAAAAAAAAACCCTTTATTCCTCACCCTAAACCCGCCCTATCCACCCCTCCTGCCACTCCCCTCAAGATCCAAAAATTGACTCGAGCCAAAATGGGTGAACACCAACTTAAGGGTCTTTGTTATAATTGTGATGACAAGTATTTTCCAGGGCACAAATGTAAGGAAAAAAATATTTTTTATGGATATGAATGAGGAATGTTTATGAAGAAGAGGAAGATGTTTCCCATGTACCCGAGCTACCCCCACCGATTAATCTTAATCATCCCTCTGATCCACCAGAAGTTAAACCATTGATTTCTCTAAATGCACTCACGAGTTTCTCTACTCCCCAAACCCTTAAGTTAATTGGATACATTAAGAACCGGAAAGTCATCGTTCTAGTTGACAGTGGAAGCACTCGTAATTTTGTTGATCGCCGCATTTCCCAAGAATTTAATTTCTATATCCGTCCAGTTAATCATTTCCAAACCATGATTTTCAATGGGGGTTCCATGAAATGTGGAGGGCGTTGTGCAAATGTGCACCTACAAATTGTTCATTACCACCTGAAATTTCATATGTTTGTTATTGACATGGGTGGTTGTGACATTGTACTTGGGGTTGAATGGTTACACACTCTCAACCCTATCAGCATGGATTTCCATAAATTAACCATGCACTTCCAGAAGGAGGGCAACGATACTAGTTCCAAGGAATCACAACAGAGTCACCAGATATCATCAGTTCCTATCGAATGGAAAAGATCCTCAGAAAAGGTTATTCTGGCATTATTTCCCAACTTCTTTCTATTCAATCGGATGAGACACCCTCTTTCCATCCTGACCTCCAATATATCCTCTCCCAACACTAAGATATGTTTTAAACCCCCTAGGGACTTCCCCCTTCTTGACGTGTCCATGATCATTCCATTCCTCTAGTTTTAGACAGTCTTCCTCCAAATATTCACCCTTATCGTCATCCCTTCTCCTAGAAGAATTAAATTGAGAAGATTGTTCAAGAATTGCTAGAAGTTGATGGCATATGTCCCAGTGCCAACCCCTATTCTTCTCCAGTAGTCATGGTACTCAAGAAACAAGGTACTTGGTGCATGTGTCATGATTTTTTCACCCTCAACAAACACACCATCAAAGACAAATTTCCCATTCTTGTGATTGATGACCTTTTGGATCAATTAAGTGTTGCTCAGTATTTTACCAAAATTGATCTATGCTCTGGTTACCACCAAATTCATATGAAAGAAGAAGACATTCCCAAGACTACATTCTGAACTTACGAGTGTCACTATGAGTTCTTTGTTATACCATTTGGCCTTTGTAATGCTCCCTCCACTTTTCAAAGAATCATGAATCGTGTCTTTTGTCCTTTCCTCCATCATTTTGTCTTGGTTTTCTTTGATGATATTTTGATCTATAGAAAAACTTGGCAAGCCCATATTTCTCATGTGGTTCAAGTTCTACAGCTAATGTATCAGCACAAACTTTTTCTTAAGTAGTCTAAGTGTTCTTTTGGAGCCTTTGAAGTGGAGTACCTGGGACATATTGTCAGCAAGGATGGTGTCTGGGTGGATCCGAATAAAATTGAAGCTATGCACGATTGGTTGTGCTCGAAAAATCTTAAAAGTATGTGTGGTTTTCTAGGTTTGACGGACTATTATCACAAGTTTGTTCAGAATTATGGAAAAAATGAAGCTCCCCTCACAACATTCCTTAAAAATAATGCTTTCAATTGGACTCCAGTAGCCAACCATTCCTTCCAAGCTTTGAAAGTGGCTATGTGCACTACTCATGTTTTGGCTCTCCCTAAATTCAACAAGACCTTTGTACTAGAATGTGATACCTCTAGGAAAGGCATTAGGTTGTCCTCGTGCAAGATGGTCGACCTTTGGATTTCACCGACAAATGATTGTCCAAGCACCATTTGGGCCAATCCACCTATGAAAAATAAATATTGGTTATTTTGTACGTTGTGGATCTCTGGTGTCCTTATCTCTTGGGGCAATGCTTCCAAATTAAAATTGATCATCAAAGCCTCAAGTATTTTCTGGAACAAATAATTTCTTCCCTGAAGTAACAAAAATGGGTAACCAAGTTGTTTGGATATGATTATGAGATCATTTACAAAAAAAGGAAAATAAAATGTGGTGGTTGATGCCCTTTCCCGGAAATATGAAGAAGATTGGTCCCTTTTTTCCCTCTATTTCATTGTCGATTGGCTTCAGGAAGTTCATCGGGAATGGTTGCAAGACCTCAAAATTTCAAGACTAATACAAACACTGCAGCAAGATCTGCAAGCTTCTCCAAGGTACTCATGACACCATGGCAAGCTTCATTATAAAGGTCACATGTATTTAAGCAAGCAATCGAACCTCGAATCCAACGTGCTCTCTGAGTTTCATGCTTCACATACAACTGGGAATTCTGGTTTTACCAAAACCTATGAATGATTCAAACATTTTTTTTTAGGACGGTATGAAACAGGACATCCACACCTTTGTGGTTGAATGTGATACATGTCAATGCAATAAGGGAGAGACAGTCAAAGCTCCAGGCACACTCCAACTGCTTCTAATTCCACCTACTATTTGGATAGATATTTCTATGGACTTCATTGTTGGCTTACCTAAATCAGGAAATAAGTCAATGATCATGGTAGTAGTGGATCGTCTTTCCAAATATGCTCATTTATGTGTTCTTCAACACCCATTCATAATATCCACCATGGCTCAATTTTTTATGGATAATATCTTCAAACTTCATGGCATGCCTCATTCTATTGTTTATGACTGTGATCCCACTTTCACCAACACTTTATGGAAAGAATTGTTCTAACTCTAGGGAACTCAATTGCATCTCAGCACAACATATCATCCTCAGATTTATGGACAAATTGAATCGGTCAACAAGTGTTTGGAAATTTATTTGAGGTATTTTTCATCTAACAGACAAAATCGGTTGGTTTAGTGGTTACCCCTCGTTGAATGGTGGTACAACACCTCTTACCATACTACCACTCGCTTGACTCCCTTTGAAGCAGTTTATGGAAAAAATACACCCTTAGTTATATCATACATGCCCGGTGTCTCCAAGGTTCAGCAAGTGGATCAAACTCTTATAGTCTGCATGGCCATTATCTGTACTCTCAAAGAAAATTTGGTCACGGCTCAGAATCGCATGAAACAACAAGTAGATTAGGGTTGTTCTGGACGTGAATTTGTTGAAGGGGACCATGTGTTTCTTCATCTGCAACCTTATAAGCATACTTCACTTAAATCCCTGGATTGTCAAAAACTCGCCCCCAAATTTTATGGTCCTTATCGTATTCTCAAGAGAGTGGGGCTAGTGGCCTACCAGTTAGACTTTCCCAGCCACTCTAAGCTCCATCATGTTTTTCATGTAGCTTAAAGAAAGTGCTCGACACAAGGTTCCAAATTGATACCATTCTACCTGAGTTGGATGAAGAAGGTTCCATTTGGTTGCAGTCATAAGCAGTCTTAGACCAACGCGAGCGTCATCTCCACCAACACACTATTAGTTCAATGGAAGGACACACATCTAGAAGATGCCACCTGGGAGCTTACTACCATTCTGTAGCAATTTCCTCATCTCAAGCCTTGAGGACAACGTTGTTTTTGAGGGGGAGGGCATGTTAGGGACCTAACCTCCCTAACCCCTCATGTAGGTAGAATAATATATTTTCCATGTAACAAATGTCGATATTAATAAATAAGGCCTTGTAATAAGGAGAATAAGTCAAATGTAAGAAGACCTAATAGAAGCTTCCGCTTCTAGAAAGATTTTCCTCTAGATTGTTCTTTTGGTAGATAGATTTAGTATAAATAGGAGTCGAGTGCATGAGAAGTCTTTGTCTTGAGAATTATTGTAATAGACCATTGCTCTGTTAGAGGTTTCCCCCTCGTAGAGGCAAGTGAACATTGCTTTCGTTTCAATAAAGGTATCATTTTGGTGTATTATTCTCTATATTATGTTGTTTCATTGGTAATTTATGTGATATTCTTGTTTATGTTCAATATAACATAAACAGGTGCATAAAAAAGGAGTTGGTGGTAGTCGTCACAGAAGGAAGGGGTAGGGAAAGTAGTGAATAAAGGTATTTTGGTTTGTGCATCGATCATTATATTAACTTCTTTAGCTTTGTAAGAAACTTCCAACTATTTTTGTGGGAACTGTATCATGATGTGTGTTTTAATTGCTTCGTTGAGACCACTGATGAAACATTCTTTAAAAAATAAATCAAATTGGCCATTTGTGCAGATTACCAATTTCTTAAAGGTAGTAATATATTCCATAATTGTGCATGTTTGGTGTAATTTTGTCAAGTGTCCTAAATGGTGAGTGTCATGTTCAAAACAAACATAAAGTACTTGCACAAATTGGGTCCAGACAATGTAGTCTTTATAACCTTCCTATACCATTTCCACCATTGTCAACATTCAAAATCCAAATATAATATCCCCATGTTTAGTTTGTGTAGGTCATCAATAATGGCATGGAGAGAGAAATAAAGTTCCATTTGGTAACCCACCCTAAGAAATCCGAGCCATAAAATTTGATCATGTCAACCTTTGGAAAACAATCCCATGAAGTGTGATCCTGAAAGTGTGGGCAATGATTATCCAAAAACATGTGTGTATCATGTACTTTGGGGATCGTAATTCCTCCTTGGTCAGATCAATGTTTGTATATGATACATGGATATTCAAGCGGTCACCTAATATTTTCAAGATGTATCCTTGTTGGTTCATTGTTTCCTTCATAACCTGGATTGTAGACTCAATGTTAACCACCTTACCTTTTAGATGTATGCACTTGTAGTGTTAATTAACCCTTGAAAATTGAACCACGACCAGGTATATGGAGAATATAATTGTAGGTTAACCAAAAACAAGAGACAATAAGATAAAGTTTGTAAACATACCCTTGTGTATTGATAATGCAAAGAAGAATACAATATTCACTTTCCACTTAAGGTGGGGCAACATTTCATTGATCAAAACTCCAAAAACACAAAATAAGACAAACATTCCAAAGTCTCCTATCTCTTTAAATATATTTTCCATAGAAAAAACCCTAACTACTTTTGGTCCCTTCATTAATGGATACCAACTACCTAATGGACCTTATAAAGTGGACCCTTTTACATTAAATAAGTATCCACTATTATACGATGGGCCTTATTCAAAGGGGATGGCCACATACAATGATTAACTAACTTGTAGGTAGCCTAAAGTAGGGAGGTTAGGGTAAGACCCTAATACATAACTTAGAATTTTTGAAAACCTTGCTATAAATTACTATGTCGAAAACTAGATATATAAGAATAAAAGGGCTTACTATAAGCCAACAAAATTCTCTATGACTAAACTATACACTTTTTTGACCCAAGTCAAAGCTGCAACGACTAACAAAAACAAGAACAAAGGCATAAAGTATAATGTTTCTTGAAAGGGTTTTTGTTTTTAGCCAACAAAAGTCATCGTCATTCCATTTGAGAAGTAGGATGTCTTGCGAAGCAGTGGAAGTTTGCGATGAGGAAGTTGTAGAGTTGGATGTTTGT
The DNA here is from genome assembly GCA_032191745.1 of Picea mariana. Taxonomy (NCBI): domain Eukaryota; kingdom Viridiplantae; phylum Streptophyta; class Pinopsida; order Pinales; family Pinaceae; genus Picea; species Picea mariana. The sequence goes on from JASDQU010820139.1 coordinate 23,231, forward strand.
GATGTTAAGAGACTCACTAAATGGAATACCATAGAAAAGAGTGCCTTGAAAAAAATGTTCCAAGTTGTAGAGTATTGGAATCATGTGGCTTGTAAGTAGAAGACGGGTGTGGGAGTGTGACCTACCACCAAGTGGCAAGGCTGTCTCCATCAAATGAATGGTGTAACACTATAGTTTTCCACAGATGCCTTAAAAAATGTGATAATATAGTCACAAAAACACTCCAAGTTTATGGAATAACTAGATTGGTACTAACAAGTTGTAAAAGATTAAAAGACAACAAATATACTAGATAAGATATATAGTTAGCACAATATCAGTTTTTGGGTTCGTATAAACGTATTCCAAGGGAAGTTGTGGTCCCAATAGTGAACGGGTCACATTGTGAGGAAGATATCTTGGATTGTTTGGAGTTAGTGTGCAAGGTGTTGGTCTTGGAATCATGCCATGAGTTGCAAGGTGGGATGGTTGAACCAAGTTGGGGTGTTGAGTTTAGCATGTGCCCTCATCTTAAGAAGGATGGTTGCAATCATTCAAGTAACATAAGAAGAATATGGTTCATGGGTCCACATGGAACATGGAAGGTGGAGTGTTAGCCTTTGTTCAACGGAAATTGGGTAGCTCCCTTTCACTATATAAATCAGAGGTTGTCAGTTGCAAAGGATAGATCATCAAGTGATTAACAAGTGTTTTGTGATAGAGTTGCAAGTTTAGGTTTGGAGTAGTCTGAGTGACTTGGAGAAGTTGGCAATTTAAGCAGTGGAAGAAATAGGACCTCCTAAAGGTAGGCCCATGGGTGCTTTAGAATTAACTTGTGTATATAAGGGTAGTTAAGAGACTTTGAGAACTCATGCTTATTTGTACTTCTAAAGGACTATGGTGACAACCAAATCTTCTTTTGTTAGACTCATATTGTATCATTATTCTAATAAAAATTTAGGTGCCCAACTAGGGTGTCACTTGTATCTTTGTGTTGTGGTTTACTTTTGGTGAAATGTTTCTAAGTATTATGGTTTACTTTTTGTGGAATTTTAATAATTGTTATGATAGTTGTAGACTTGCATTGTTAGGGACACTTTTGAGACAACAATTGGACTTTGTCTCCCTTGTTAGATTTGGTTCTATTACCACTAAAAATAATTGGGCATTCATTTAAGGTTGGGTCCTATCGAAGAAGGTGTAGTCTAGGTGCCAACAATCCAAGGTGATCAAGTCAATGGACTACCACTCACCAATCTTGCACATCCTAAGGATGTCAAAACAAAAAAGAGTAGGCACAATCTTTGGGGTTTTGACAAGTGGTATTAGAGCATCTAAACCACTATTGTTTGAAGATGGTGGTTGGGAAAGTTATCTGCCACATTTGTGTTAGTTTTAAACCTGTGAAGTAAAGCAATGCATATAGATTCTTAAGCAAGACAGAAATTAATCAATGGCTCATACACAGAGTACACAGAGATTTTATACTGGAAACCCTCAACTGGGAAAACCTTTCTTATATTCATTATATCGAATTTCACCATTCAAAGAATATAACACATACCCAACAATTTGGAAACACTTGATGGAACAAGTGGTGGGTAGACATCCTCCCCTACAGTGGTTGTAAGATCCAAGAGGCATTTTGACTATAAGAAATTTTTTATGCATTGGAGGTAAAGCAATTGTGGACGAAGAGAGAATTAAAGTGATGTTACAAGCTATGGTCAATTCATCCAAGTAGTTTTTGAACATCCCACTACATCTTAGATTTCACTTTGGTAACGTAAAGGTACACACGACAACAATAGAAGACCACTACAAGCCATCATGTGGTCAAGTGGAATTGAACTGAGATGGCCACAATGGACATAAACAAACCTATATTAGTGGTTGCAGGGCACCCATATGTAGTATGCTCCAAGTCTAGGTAAGGATTTGACTTGTTTGTTTCTTGGTGAAGTCCATTTACCACAAAGTTGCAAGCAGTTGGTTTCTATGGAAAAGAGTGAGGTGCAATCTGACTTGGAGGAACTAGTGCAAGTTTTGGATGCCTTGATAGGTTGTTGAAGGCAAGACCAAAACGACCTAAATTATGTGGAATTGATATTGAAAGGGAGGCAAGTCGTCGCATTCCTTCACACCAATGTCTCCTGCGTCTTCTTGAAGAAGCAATTGGTAAGGGAACTTGTGCTTAGAGTTAGATTGTATCGGGATTCGCTTAATATAGTCAATTCTAACGAAAAAACAATAGAAAGTGTTTCTTACAAGGTTTTAGTTTAGACAGATAAGTGGAAGGATGCCACAAGCCTACTAGTAGTGCAATTATATGACTTGAGGTCATTCTAGGGAAGGACTTCTTGAGAAGAACCAAGGTAGTTCTATTGTAACAAATAGTATGGTGAGACACCTATTTTGTGCATACAAACTCAAAGAATTTGAAGGGAAAAGTTCAATTGGCGTCTACACTCAAAATGAACATGGAATCCCAGTGTCCTAATGAGTGATTATACATCATAGCATTGAATGGTGTAGTGAAATAAAGAGGATCATGGATGTTTGTGCCATTTTCACTTGCTATTGTGTTGGAAAAGTAATTAGATATGTTGTTAGGAACTTTGCTAAAGTGCTTCCATCTATGCATGCAATCGACCATCACATTGAGCTTGAGCCTAAGTCTAGTTCATAGGTAAAGGCCCCTTATAGACTATCAACACCTGAGTTGGAAGAGTTAAATAAACAATTCGGTAGGTTAATCAACATCAATTTCATACAACCTTCTAGGTCTCTTTATTGCACGCCCCTCCTCTTCCAAATGAAGAAGGATACACCTAAGTTGAGGATGTGCTTGGACTATCATGTGTTGAACAAGCAAATCATCCAAAATAAGTATCCCCTACCATTGGTTGTAAATTATTTAGGTAAGTTGGCTAAGGCCAAGGTGTTCTCAAAGTTGGACTTGAGACAAAGGTATTATCAAGTGAGGATTGTAGAAGGGGATGAGGTGAAGATGAATTATGCAACAATATATGAGAGTTTTTAATTCTTGGTGATGCCTTTTGGCCTGTGCGACACCCTAGCCACCTTCTTCACATTGATGAATGTTGTTTCGAATCCATTCTTGGACAAGCCAGTGGGTATATATCTAGATGACAGTGGTGTTCATTGAGAACATGGAAGACCATAAGAGGCGCTTAGTTGAAGTTTTCAAAGCATTGCAAGAGAACCAAATTTACTTGAAAAAGTATAGGTGTGTCTTTGAACAGGTTGAAATCCCTTTCTTTGGCCGTTATATTGGTTAAGGATGCATCTGCATGGAACTTATGAGGGTCATTAAACATTGGGAGGAGCCACAAACATTTCATGAGGTGAGGAATTTTGTAGGGTTGGAAAACTAATGTCAAAGATTTGTTGAAGGCTACTCAAGTATTTCAATGTGACTTAGCAATTTTTTGAAGAAGGATAGATCATGGAAGTGATATAAGAGGTGTTAAGTAGCATTCTATGAGTTGAAGCACAAACTTGAGACAACATCCATGTTGAAGCTACCATGATTTAGATAGGCCTTTGAGGTGTAGACTACCACTTTAAACCATGCCAATGGAGGATTTCCAATATAAGAAGGTCATCAT
>JASDQU010820139.1:27044-38525 GCA_032191745.1 Picea mariana
AATAGGAATTTCCTCTCAGTATTCATGTGGAGATACAACCATTTAAAATAATTTATGTTCTTTACATTTGTACCATTTGAAATATTGTTCATCAAAATTATAGCAAAGATGGAGGCATTGACATTTTTCCATCTCTTCGGGAGATAACTTGTGGATTTGGACTGGTTGTGAGTTGGAGGATGTTAGGGACCTAAAATCCCTAACCCCTCACGTAGGTATAATAATATATTTTCCATGTATTAAAGGACGATATTAATAAATAAGTCCTATTAATAAGGAGAATAATTCAAATATAGAAGAACTAATAGAAGCTTATGCTTCTAGAAAGATCTTCCTCTAGATTGTTCTTTTGGTAGATAGATTTAGTATAAATAGGAGTTGAGGGCATGAGAAGTCTTTGTCTTGAGAATTATTGTAATAGAGCATTGCTTTGCTGGAGGTTTCCCCCTTGAAGAGGAAAGTGAACATTGTTTATGTTGCAATAAAGGTATCATTTTGGTGTCCTATTCTCTGTATTTTGTTGTTTTGTTGGTAATATATGTGATATTCCTATTTCTGCTCAATATAACATAACGAGGTGCATAACAAGTGGTATCAAAGAACTTTCCTAGGTAGGAATTGTGGGTAAAAAAAATTCAGGGTAGAGACGTGTTTCAGCGTCTTTAAACTACAATGATTTTTCGTTCAACACATAACTCCATAGTCGGGGAAGTATACACGCAGGAAATGCAAGAGGTTTTTAAGCTCACATTGTTGGAAACCCTTGTAACCCCTATTGGTACCCCTTCAAGTGGTAGTGCATTAGACAGAACCTGTATAGAGACTTTCCTAGCCATCATGAACTCTGTTATAGGTCAATCGATCGGCCGCCTGATTGTTATAGTGCCACCAAGAACAACACTCGGAAAGATATTCTCTAATACCTCGGTAATCGGGTAGTACGATTAAGGGTACGGTCTAGCCTCCTTAGTTGTTGCCCTAAAATATTGGGTCGAGTACTACTATTCGACCCTTCACATATATCAGAGAGTTATAGCACGGGGTAAACCCTTGTCTGTGGGAACCTTGAACACCCCAACCCTTGGGACAGAAACAAAACCCCCTCCCAACCCCCCTTATTTGAGAATTATCCCATTGGTTTCCCCTTTTTTCCATGATTGTCGTGATATCCTTCTCCTGTGACACATTTTATGTGTGGACGCACCCACCCCCTTCTTGTTCTCCCTTTCACCATGGCCCACACCCGCAACCAAGACCTTGAAGCACGCTTCAATACCTTGTCATTTGATCTCTCCATGACCCTGAAGGAATTGCAAAAAATCAATGCCAATATTTCCACCATCAATTCCTCCATGCATTCCACCATAGACGCCAAAATGGAAGCCCTGAAACAAGACATGATGAAGGACCTCTTTTCCCACATGGAAAGCCAACTCGAATCCTTTGATGTCCAGCTCTTCGCCAAACTGAATATTACTGGAGGCCTTCCCTCATCTGAACAACCTTTGCACCCTAAAGGTGATACTTCCTCCACTTCCAAGAATTTTCAGTCCAATCAATTTCAGCATGACCTACACCTTCCTAGAGTGGATGTGAAAAAATTTGATGGCTCATACCCCACAGGCTGGGTAACCCAAATGGAACACTAGTTCCCTTTCCACGACATTACCGATGAGTTGGCCAAACTTCGTTATGGTGTTTTCCATTTGGATCCTGAACGCTGGTAATGGTGGCAATGGCGTAAAAAAGAACACCAAGGGTATGTGGCTTGGACACAGTTTGTTGCAAATCTTTATGACCGCTTTGACACTAACACCCATCATTTAGGTTGTTTGACCAAGTTGAAACAAACTAGCCTAGTGGATTTCAGAATGGAGGGCATGACAAATGCTTTTTTCAGGTAATGCTTTATCAATGGCCTCAAGGATGAAATATGTTCCCATGTCCTCATGGCTCACCCCCAGACTTGGTTGGAAGCTACTAAAAGGGCCAAGGAAGCACAACAAGTAGTATCATCCCAAACCAAAAAAAAAAAGCCCTTTATTCTTCACCCTAAACCCACCCTATCCACCCCTCCTGCCACTCCCCTCAAGATCCAAAAATTGACTCGAGCCAAAATGGGTGAACACCAACTTAAGGGTCTTTGTTATAATTGTGATGACAAGTATTTTCCAGGGCACAAATGTAAGGAAAAAAATATTTTTATGGATATGAATGAGGAATGTTTTTGAAGAAGAGGAAGATGTTTCCCATGTACCCGAGCTACCCCCACTGACTAATCGTAATCATCCCTCTGATCCACTAGAAGTTAAACCATTGATTTCCCTGAATGCACTCACGGGTTTCTCTGCTCTCCAAACCCTTAAGTTAATTGGATACATTAAGAACCAGAAAGTCATCGTTCTAGTTGACAGTGGCAGCACCCGTAATTTTGTTCATCGCCGCATTTCCCAAGAATTTAATTTCTACATCCATCCAGTTAATCATTTCCAAACCATGATTTTCAATGGGGGTTCCATGAAATGTGGAGGGTGTTGTGAAAATGTGCACCTACAAATTGTTCATTACCACCTGAAATTTCATATGTTTGTTATTGACATGGGCGGTTGTGACATTTTACTTGGGGTTGAATGGTTACGCACTCTCAACCCTATCAGCATGGATTTCCATAAATTAACCATGCACTTCCAAAAGGAGGCCCAACGATACTAGTTCCAAGGAATCACAACAGAGTCACCAGATATCATCAGTTCCTATCGAATGGAAAAGATCCTCAGAAAAGGTCATTCTTGCATTATTTCCCAACTTCTTTCCATTCAAGCGGATGAGACACCCTCTTTCCATCCCGACCTCCAATATATCCTCTCCCAATACCAAGCTATGTTTTAAACCCCCTAGGGACTTCCCCCTTCTTGAAGTGTCCATGATCGTTCCATTCCTCTAGTTTTAGACAATCTTCCTCCAAATGTTCACCCTTATCGTCATCCCTTCGCCTAGAAGAATTAAATTGAGAAGATTGTTCAAGAATTGCTAGAAGTTGATGTCATATGTCCCAGTACCAGCCCCTATTCTTCTCCAGTAGTCATGGTACTCAAGAAACAAGGTACTTGCTGCATGTGTCATGATTTTCACACCCTCAACAAACATACCATCAAAGACAAATTTCCCATTCTTGTGATTGATGACCTTTTGGATTAATTAAGTGGTGCTCAGTATTTTACCAAAATTGATCTATTCTCTGGTTACCACCAAATTCATATGAAAGAAGAAGACATTCCCAAGAGTACATTCTAAACTTACGAGTGTCACTATGAGTTCTTTGTTATACCATTTGACCTTTGTAATGCTCCCTCCACTTTTCAAAAAATCATGAATCATGTCTTTTGTCCTTTCCTCCGTCATTTTGTCTTGGTTTTCTTTGATGATATTTTGATCTATAGAAAAACTTGGCAAGCCCATCTTTCTCATGTGGTTCAAGTTCTACAGCTAATGTATCAACACAAACTTTTTCTTAAGTAGTCTAAGTGTGCTTTTGGAGCCTTTGAAGTGGAGTACCTAGGACATATTGTCAGCAAGGATGGTGTCTGGGTGGATCTGAATAAAATTGAAGCTATGCAAGATTGGTTGTGCCCAAAAACTCTTAAAAGTGTGTGTGGCTTCCTAGGTTTGACGGACTATTATCACAAGTTTGTTCAGAATTATGGAAAAAATGAAGCTCCCCTCACAACATTCCTTAAAAATAATGCTTTCAATTAGACTCCAGTAGCCAACCATTCCTTCCAAGCTTTGAAAGTGGTTATGTGCACTACTCATGTTTTGGCTCTCCCTAAATTCAACAAGACCTTTGTACTAGAATGTGATACCTCTAGGAAAGGCATTAGGTTGTCCTCATGCAAGATGGTCGACCTTTGGATTTCACCAACAAACAATTGTCCAAGCACCATTCGCGCCAATCCACCTATGAAAAATAAATATTGGCTATTTTGTATGTTCTGGATCTCTGGTGTCCTTATCTCTTGGGGCAATGCTTCCAAATTAAAATTGATCATCAAAGCCTCAAGTATTTTCTAGAACAAATAATTTCTTCCCTGAAGCAACAAAAATGGGTAACCAAGCTGTTTGGATATGAATATGAGATCATTTACAAAAAAGGAAAAGAAAATGTGGTGGCACCAACAAACAATTGTCCAAGCACCATTCGCGCCAATCCACCTATGAAAAATAAATATTGGCTATTTTGTATGTTCTGGATCTCTGGTGTCCTTATCTCTTGGGGCAATGCTTCCAAATTAAAATTGATCATCAAAGCCTCAAGTATTTTCTAGAACAAATAATTTCTTCCCTGAAGCAACAAAAATGGGTAACCAAGCTGTTTGGATATGAATATGAGATCATTTACAAAAAAGGAAAAGAAAATGTGGTGGTTGATGCCCTTTCCCGGAAATATGAAGAAGATGGGTCCCTCTTTCCCTCTCTTTCATTGTCATAGATTGGCTTCAGGAAGTTCATCGGGAATGGTTGCAAGACCTCAAACTTTCAAGACTAATACAAACACTGCAGCAAGATCTGTAAGCTTCTTCAAGGTACTCATGACACCATGGCGAGCTTCATTATAAAGGTCACATGTATTTAAGCAAACAATCGAACCTTGAATCCAACGTGCTCTCTGAGTTTCATGCTTCACCTACAGCTAGGCATTCTGGTTTTACCAAAACCTATGAATGATTCAAACATTTGTTTTTAGGACGGTATGAAACATGACATCCACACCTTTGTGGTTGAATGTGATACATGTCAATGCAATAAGGGCGAGACGGTCAAAGCTCCAGGCACACTCCAACTGCTTCTAATTCCACCTACTATTTGGACAGATATTTCTATGGACTTCATTGTTGGCTTACCTAAATCAGGAAATAAGTCAATGCTCATGGTAGTAGTGGATCATCTTTCCAAATATGCTCATTTATGTGTTCTTCAACACCCATTCATAATATCCACCGTGGCTCAATTTTTTATGGATAATATCTTCAAACTTCATGGCATGCCTCATTCTATTGTTTATGGTCGTGATCCCACTTTCACCAACACTTTATGGAAAGAATTGTTCTAACTCTAGGGAACCCAATTGCATCTCAGCACAACATATCATCCTCAGAGTTATGGACAAATTGAATCGGTCAACAAGTGTTTGGAAATTTATTTGAGGTATTTTTCATCTAACAGAAAAAATCAGTTGGTTTAGTGGTTACCCCTCGTTGAATGGTGGTACAACACCACTTACCATACTACCACTCGCTTGACTCCCTTTGAAGCAGTTTATGGAAAAAATACACCCTTATTTATATCATACATGCCTAGTGTCTCCAAGGTTCAGCAAGTGGATCAAACTCTTACAGTCTGCATGGCCATTATCTGTACTCTCAAAGAAAAATTGGTCACGGCTCAAAATCGCATGAAACAACAAGTAGATCAGGGTCGTTCTGAACGTGAATTTGTTGAAGGCGACCATGTGTTTCTTCATCTGCAACCTTATAAGCATACTTCACTTAAATCCCTGGATTGTCAAAAACTCGCCCCCAAATTTTATGGTCCTTATCCTATTCTCAAGAGAGTGGGGCTAGTGGCCTACCAGTTAGACTTTCCCAGCCACTCTAAGCTCCATCATGTTTTTCATGTAGCTTAAAGAAAGTGCTCGACATAAGGTTCCAAACTCATACCATTCTACCTGAGTTGGATGAAGAAGGTTCCATTTGGTTGCAGCCATAAGCAGTCTTAGACCAACGCGAGCGTCGTCTCCGCCAACACATTATCAAGGAAGTTTTAGTTCAATGGAAGGACACACATCTAGAAGATGCCACCTAGGAGCTTACTACCATTCTATAGCAATTTCCTCATCTCAAGCCTTGAGGACAACGTTGTTTTTAAGGGGGAGGGCATGTTAGGGACCTAACCTCCCTAACCCCTCATGTAGGTAGAATAATATATTTTCCATGTAACAAAGGCCGATATTAATAAATAAGGCCTTGTAATAAGGAGAATAAGTCAAATGTAAGAAGACCTAATAGAAGCTTCCGCTTCTAGAAATATTTTCCTCTAGATTGTTCTTTTGGTAGATAGATTTAGTATAAATAGGAGTCGAGTGCATGAGAAGTTTTTGTCTTGAGAATTATTGTAATAGAGCATTGCTCTGTTAGAGGTTTCCCCCTCGAAGAGGCAAGTGAACATTGCTTTCGTTTCAATAAAGGTATCATTTTGGTGTGTTATTCTCTATATTATGTTGTTTCATTGGTAATTTATGTGATATTCTTGTTTATGTTCAATATAACATAACCAGGTGCATAACAGAGGAGTTGGTGGTAGTCGTCACAGAAGGAAGGGGTAGGTAAAGTAGTGAATAAAGGTATTTTGGTTTGTGCATCGATCATTATATTAACTTCTTTAGCTTTATAAGAAACTTCCAACTATTTTTGTGGGAACTGCATCATGATGTGTGTTTTAATTGCTTCATTGAGACCACTGATAAAAAATTCTTTAAAAAATAAATCAAATTGGCCATTTGTGCGGATTACCAATTTCTTAAAGGTAGTAATATATTCCATAATTGTGCATGTTTGGTGTAATTTTGTCAAGTGTCCTAAATGGTGAGTGTCATGTTCAAAAAAAACATAAAGTACTTGCACAAATTGGGTCCAGACAATGTAGCCTTTATAACCTTCCTATACCATTTCCACCATTGTCAACATTCAAAATCCAAATATAATATCCCCATGTTTAGTTTGTGTAGGTCATCAATAATGGCATGGAGAGAGAAATAAAGTTCCATTTGGTAACCCACCCTAAGGAATCTGAGCCTTAAAATTTGATCATGTCAACCTTTGGAAAACAATCCCATGAAGTGTGATCCTGAAAGTGTGGGCAATGATTATCCAAAAACATGTGTGTATCATGTACTTTGGGGATCGTAATTCCTCCTTGGTCGGATCAATGTTTGTATATGATACATGGATATTCAAGCGATCACCTAATATTTTCAAGATGTATCCTTGTTGGTTCATTGTTTCCTTCATAACCTGGATTGTAGACTCAATGTTAACCACCTTACCTTTTAGATGTAGGCACTTGTAGTGTTAATTAACCCTTGAAAATTGAACCACGACCAGGTATATGGAGAATATAATTGTAGGTTAACCAAAAACAAGAGACAATAAGATAAAGTTTGTAAATATACCCTTGTATATTGATAATGCAAAGCAGAATACAATATTCACTTTCCACTTAAGGTGGGCAACATTTCATTGATCAAAACTCCAAAAACACAAAATAAGACAAGCATTCCAAAGTCTCCTATCTCTTTAAATATATTTTCTATAGAAAAAACCCTAACTACTTTTGGTCCCTTCATTAATGGATACCAACTACCTAATGGGCCTTATAAAGTGGACCCTTTTACATTAAATAAGTATCCGCTATTATACGATGGGCCTTATTCAAAGGGGATGGCCACATACAATGATTAACTAACTTGTAGGTAGCCTAAAGTAGGGAGGTTAGGGTAAGACCCTAATACATAACTTAGAATTTTTTAAAACCTTGCTATAAATTACTATGTCGAAAACTAGATATATAAGAATAAAAGGGCTTACTATAAGCCAACAAAATTCTCTATGAATAAACTATACACTTTTTTGACCCAAGTCAAATCTGCAACTACTAACAAAAACAAGAACAAAGGCATAAAGTATAATGTTTCTTGAAAGGGTTTTTGTTTTTAGCCAACAAAAGTCATCATCATTCCATTTGAGAAGTAGGATGTCTTACGAAGGAGTGGAAGTTTGCGATGAGGAAGTTGTAGAGTCGGATGTTTGTGATGTTAAGAGACTCACTAAGTGGAATACCATAGAAAAGAGTACCTTGAAAAAAATGTTCCAAAGTTGTAGAGTATGGGAATCATGTGGCTTGTAAGTAGAAGACAGGTGTGGGAGTGTGACCTGCCACCAAGTGGCAAGGTTGTCTCTATCAAATCAATGGTGTAACACTATAGTTTTCCACAGATGCCTTAAAAAATGTGATAATATGGTCACAAAAACACTCCAAGTTTATGGAATAACTAGATTGGTACTAACAAGTTGTAAAAGATTAAAAGACAACAAATATACTAGATAAGATATATAGTTGGCACAATATCAATTTTTGGGTTCGTATAAACATATTCCAAGGGAAGTTGTGGTCCCAATAGTGAACGGGTCACATTGTGAGGATGACATCTTGGATAGTTTGGAGTTAGTGTGCAAGGTAATGGTCTTGGAATCATTCCATGAGTTGCAAGGTGGGATGGTTGAACCAAGTTGGGGTGTTGAGTTTAGCATGTGCCCTCATCTTAAGAAGGATGGTTGCAATCATTTGAGTAACATAAGAAGAAGATGGTTCATGGGTCCACATGGAACATGGAAGGTGGAGCGTTAGCCTTTGTTCAAAGGAAATTGGGTAGCTCCCTTTCACTATATAAATCGTAGGTTGTCAGTTGCAAAGGATAGATCATCAAGTGATTAACAAGTGTTTTGTGATAGAGTTGTAAGTTTAGGTTTGGAGTAGTCTGAGTGACCTGGAGAAGTTGGCAATTTAAGCAGTGGAAGAAATAGGACCTCCTAAAGGTAGGCCCACAGGTGCTTTAGAATTAACTTGTGCATATAAGGGTAGTTAAGAGACTTTGAGAACTCATGTTTATTTGTACTTCTAAAGGACTATGGTGACAACCAAATCTTCTTTTGTTAGAATCATATTGTATCATTATTCTAATAAAAATCTAGGTGCCCAACTACGGTGTCGCTTGTATCTTTGTGTTGTGGTTTACTTTTGGTGAAATGTTTCTAAGTATTATGGTTTACTTTTTTTGGAATTTTAATAATTGTTATGATAGTTGTAGACTTGCATTGTTAGGGACACTTTTGAGACAACAATTGGACTTTGTCTCCCTTGTTAGATTTGGTTCTATTACCACTAAAAATAATTGGGCATTCATTTTAGGTTGGGTCCTATCGAAGAAGGTGTAGTCTAGGTGCCAACAATCCAAGGTGATCAAGTCAATGGACTACCACTCACCAATCTTGCACATCCTAAGGATGTCAAAACAAAAAAGAGTAGGCACGATCTTTGGAGTTGTGACAAGTGGTATTAGAGCATCTAAAACACTATTGTTTGAAGATGGTGGTTGGGAAAGTTATATGCCACATTTGTGTTAGTTTTAAACCTACGAAGTAAAGCAATGCATATAGATTCTTAAGCAAGACAGAAATTAATCAATGGCTCATACACAGAGTACACAAAGATTTTATACCGGAAACCCTCAACCGGGAAAACCTTTCTTATATTCATTATATCGAATTTCAACATTCAAAGAATATAACACATACCCAACAATTTGGAAACACTTGATGGAACAAGTGGTGGGTAGACATCCTCCCCTACAGTAGTTGTAAGATTTGGATCCAAGAGGCATTTTGACTATAAGAATTTTTTTATGCATTGGAGGTAAAGCAATTGTGGACGAAGAGAGCATTAAAGTGATGTTACAAGCTATGGTCAATTCATCCAAGTAGTTTTTGGACATCCCACTACATCTTAGATGTCACTTTGGTAACGTAAAGGTACACACGACAACAATCGAAGACCACTACAAGCCATCATGTGGTCAAGTGGAATTGAATTGAGATGGCCACTATGGACGTAAACAAACCTATATTAGTGGTTGCAGGACACCCATATGTAGTATGCTCCAAGTCTAGGTAAGGATTTGACTTGTTTGTTTCTTGGTGAAGTCCATTTACCACAAAGTTGCAAGCAGTTGGTTTCTATGGAAAAGAGTGAGGTGCAATCTCACTTGGAGGAACTAGTGCATGTTTTAGATGCCTTGATAGGTTGTTGAAGGCAATACCAAAACGAACTAAATTATGTGGAATTGATATTGAAAGGGAGGCAAGTTGTCACATTCCTTCACACTAATGCCTCCTGCGTCTTCTTGAAGAAGCAATTGGTAAGGGAACTTGTGCTTAGAGTTGGATTGTATCGGGATTCACTTAATATAGTCAATTCTAACGAAAAAAAAATAAAAAGTGTTTCTTACCAGGTTTTAGTTTAGATAGATAAGTGGAAGGATGCCACAAGCCTATTAGTAGTGCAATTATATGACTTGAGGTCATTCTAGGGAAGGACTTCTTGAGAAGAACCAAGGTAGTTCTATTGTAACAAATAGTGTGGTGAGACACCTATTTTGTGCATACAAACTCAAGGAAGTTGAAGGGAAAAGTTCAATTGGCGCCTACACTCAAAATGAACATGGAATCCCAGTGTCCTAATGAGTGACTATACATCATAGCATTGAATGGTGTAGTGAAATAAAGAGGATCATGGATGTTTGTGCCATTTTCACTTGCTATTATGTTGGAAAAGTAATTAGATATGTTGCTAGGAACTTTGCTAAAATGCTTCCATATATGCATGCAATCGACCATCACAATGAGCTTGAGCCTAAGTCTAGTTCGTAGGTAAAGGCCCCTTATAGACTATCAACACCTGAGTTGGAAGAGTTAAATAAACAACTCGGTAGGTTAATCAACATCAATTTCATACAACCTTCTAGGTCTCCTTATTGCACGCCCCTCCTCTTCCAAATGAAGAAGGATACACCTAAGTTGAGGATGTGCTTGGACTATCATGTGTTGAACAAGCAAATCATCCAAAATAAGTATCCCCTACCATTGGTTGTAAATTATTTAGGTAAGTTGGCTAAGGCCAAGGTGTTCTCGAAGTTGGACTTGAGACAAAGGTATTATCAAGTGAGGATTGTAGAAGGGGATGAGGTGAAGATGAATTATGCAACAATATATGAGAGTTTTTAATTCTTGGTGATGCCTTTTGGCTTGTGCGACACCCTAGCCACCTTCTTCACATTGATGAATGTTGTTTCCAATCCATTATTGGACAAGCCAGTGGGTATATGTCTAGATGACATAGTGGTGTTCATTGAAAACATGGAAGACCATAAGAGGAGCTTAGTTGAAGTTTTCAAAGCATTTCAAGAGAACCAAATTTACTTGAAAAAGTATAAGTGTGTATTTGAACAAGTTGAAATCCCTTTCTTTGGCCATTATATTGGTTAAGGATGCATTTGCATGGAACTTATGAGGGTCATTAAACATTGGGAGGAGCCACAAATATTTCATGAGGTGAGGAATTTTGTAGGGTTGGAAAACTAATGTCAGAGATTTGTTGAAGGCTACTCAAGTATTTCAATGTGACTTAGCAATTTTTTGAAGGATGGATCATGGAAGTGATATAAGAGGTGTTAAGTAGCATTCTATGAGTTGAAGCACAAACTTGAGACAACATCCATGTTGAAGCTACCATGATTTAGATAGGCCTTTGAGGTGTAGACTACCACTTTAAACCATGCCAATGAAGGATTTCCAATATAAGAAGGTCATC
>JASDQU010820141.1:11762-46203 GCA_032191745.1 Picea mariana
ATGTGTAAGCTGTCCCAGCCAATTTAAAACTCTTATTTACAACAAAACCCCTTGTTCTTCATAACTAGCCTAACATTTCTGCAAACAAAGCTATATCAGACAGAGAGATCCCTCTCTGAGTCTTGGAGGGCTAGATCCAAGACTCGAAGCGGTTCTGATGTTGCCTCTGTGATTGTCTTTTCAGCCTTGGGCAAATTACAGAGTGCTAACACCACGTACACCTCAAAAGCTATGGTTTTTTCATTATTTTTTGTAATTCCAAAACTTTCGTCGTCAACCCTTCATGCTACCTCAGGCTTGCACAACTTCATATGTATCAATGAGTACCTACAATAAACCTTACACAATAATAGATATTCAATGTTCTCAATAGGTGTTAATAGGAGATCCTTGCTCTCTTATTTATAATTCCATGTAGCTTCCTCAAGGGGTTACCTTCTAACCAACTTAACCTAATTTCCTTCTTTTAGGGATAACCCACTTCTAACCACTTGCCCACTTTTAACCCACATTGCTACAAATAGTAAATTCTCCACTTCTAGTTGTAACTAAATTATTTTTAATTATTTTCTCAATGCAACAACTTAACCCATGATTAACTCCTAGTTTCAACCACTTGACTAGTAAACTTCTTCTAGGATATTCTAGAATAATTTGACTTCTTTGACCTTCTAGTTAACTCATGAGGGTTCTCCAACTTCACAAGGCCATAAATCTCTAACCGTGAGCATTTATGTGGCATCCCACATATCACGGGAAATGGAATGACATGTACTATCCATTTATAATAGTCTTACCTGTAAATATATTAATATTCATTCCATTATACATCAATCAAACTGAAGTCCCTTAACCATGTTGTTGGGGCTACCAAAAGTTTCTACCGGACTTGCTTCAAGGGTTGACATCAATGAAAACCAACCCAATTAATAAACAATATCCCCCTTTGGCATTGATGGTAACACTCTGATGCAACATTGAATTCATATCGCTCATGCTCCCGATGTGACCATTTCCCCCCATGGAAACATGCCTATGTTCTCTCTCTACAAGCATATAACTCTCTATCATGCATCTGATTAAACTCTCCTCCTTTGACATCAATGGAAAAGGTAACTTCTCATATGAGGTTGCTCCCCCTAACTGAATTGTCCTTGGGGCTGCTCCCCCTAATTGAACTCTTCATAAAATTTCTCCCCCAACCTGAAGTGTCCTCTTTATGGTACTTCCTCATGTAAATCTAAGACATATAAGACAAGCATTCAAAAGAAATCATTTTGGAGTAGAAATTACTCCGAGTATCTGACAAAGATACTCAAAGGCTTCCCTTGGAAGTGGTTTTGTAAAGATATCTGCAACTTATTCTTTTTTTCCCACACATTCAACTCTGATGTTCTTCTCTGCAACCTATTCCCGTCGAAAGTGATACTTGATTGGAATGTGATTCATCTTGGAGTGCATCACTGGATTCTTTGAGATACTGATGGCACTTGTATTATCACAATATATTGGAATGGGCTCATCATATTCAACCTGTATATCTTTCAAAGTTTGTTCCATCTATAGAACCTTTGTACAACATGCTACTATTGCAATATACTCTGATTCGGATGTAGACAATGATACTGATGATTGTTTCTTGCTTAGCCAAGATACCAAAAAATCACCCAAGTAGAATTTGTTTCCACTCGTGCTTCATCGGACATCAATGCAACATGCCCAATATGCATTTGTATAGGAAATATGTGATAGATCCTTTCCTTTTGGATACCATAATTCAAACTCTTATGTACCCTTGATATATCTGAAAATCCTCTTCACTACTAGAACATGTTATTCCTTTGGTGCTGCTTGAAATCGTGCCACTTTTCTAACTGTAAGCATTACATCTTCTCTGGATGTTGTCAGATAAAGTAATCTTCCAATCATTGACCTGTATTGTCTCTGATCTATAGACTTTGAATCATCATCTTTACTCAACTTGCAATTGGTTTGCATAGGAGTATTAACTGGTTTGCAATCTTCCATTCCAAACCTCTTTAGCATTTCTCTGATATACTTAATTTGAGAAATAAAAAATCATTGGTTGCTTTGGCATATTTGAAGACCCGGAAAGAAAGATAGTTCTCCAAGTAATGACATTTCAAATTCATTCTGCATATCCTTTGCAAATTTATGGCTTAACTTGTCATCATCACTTCCAAAAATAATATCATCAATATAAACTTCAATTAATAAAATACTATATTGATTTACCTTGATGTGGAGGTTGATGTCTTCATTTCCTTTTTCGAACCCTGCGTGTTGTAAATATTTGTCCAGTCTAGAATACCATGCTATGGGAGCCTGTTTTAGACCAGAAAGGCCTTCTTCAACCTGCACACATAATCTTGGGTCTTTGACAACTGAAATCCTTATGGTTGCTCAATGAAGACTTCTTCTTCAAGTTCCCCATTCAAAAAGGAAGATTTCACATCCATCTAATACACTTTAATATTCTTGGAGCATGCATAAGCTAGGATCAATCTGATTGCTTCCCTTATGGAAACTAGGGAAAATTTCTCTTCAAAGTCGATACCTTCAACTTGTGTGTGTCCTTTACATACCAATCTATCTTTGTTTCTGGTAACATGTCCATCTTCATTCAATTTATTTTTGAAGACCCACTTTATGTCGATCACATTCTTGTACCTTGGTCTTGGAACCAATTCCCAAGTGTCATTCTTCTCTATTTGATCCAACTCTTCATTCATGGCATTTTTCCAGAATTCATCCTTGTTGGCTTCTTCAAAACGGTTTGGTTCAATCGAAGATAAGAGTGCTAGGTGCAGTTGTTTTGGTGAACAAATTCTTCTTCTAGTCTCAATTCATGTGTCTTTGTTCCCGATAATCTGATTTGAATGATGATTTTTCTGTATTCATTTTCTAGGGTATTTGGAGTTACTTGTTGTACTTTCTCTTGTACTTTTATCTAGTCTTCTTCATCCTTTGCTTCTTCTTCATAAACTTGTTCCATTGATTCCTTTTCTTCTTCCTTTAATTTCCGTCCACCTGTTTCATCAACCGTTACATTGATGCTTTCCACAACTTTTTTGAGACTTAGATTGTAAAATTTGTATGTTTTCCTTGTACTCGAGTAACCAACAAGTATTCATTTGTCCACGCAAGAATCAAGCGTTCCCATTCTTCCATATTTTCTTTTGATGTCGCATTTTCTTCCAAAAACTATAAAGTGCTTCACATTTGTTGATCTTCCTTTCCATAGCTCGTAGGGAGTTTTGTCATTGTTGTTTCTGATCATTACTCTCTTTTGAAAGTGAACTATTGTATGCACTGCATGTGCCCAAAAAAAAATTGTCAACTTAGAATCCATTAACATTGTTCGAGCCATTTCCGATATTGTTATGTTCTTTCTTTCAAAAAGTCAATTTTGTTGAGGTGTCTTAGCGACAAAGAATTTCCTTTTTATTCCATGCTTGCTACAAAAATCCATAAATTCCTTTGAAGTAAACTCTCCTCCATTGTCTGATCTCAAACATTTGATTTTTGAATCCATTTCATTTTCAACCATTTCCTTGTATACCTTAAATTTTTCAAATTCTTTTGATTTCTTCCTGAGAAAACAAACTATGGTCATTATTGTATAATCATCAATCAATAACATAAATTATTGCTCACCTTTAAACTCTTTGTTCTAGTTGGTCCAACTAGATCAATATGCACAATTTCCAGTGGTCTTGTTGTGGAGTATTTCTTTGATTTGAACTTGGTCTTTGTTTTCTTTCCTTGTTGACATTGCTTGCATAATGTGTTGGTTGGATTCATGATCTGGGGCATTTATATGACTGCTTTCTTTTTTCTAACTTTGACGAGGTTATCGAAGTTTGTGTGACCCATTCTTTTGTGCCATATCCAAACTTCATCTTCCTTTCCTAAGAAATACTTTTCATTTCCAATTTCACTTAGTACATATATGTTGCTTGATGTTCTTACAGTTGTTGCCATCAATTTTCCTGAACCTTATTTTCTCATCTCGCACTTCTGTGAATCGAACATAAGTTTGTGACCTCACACATTTGACTTACACTTAGAAGATTTTGTTTCATATCTTCCACTAGAAGAACATTTTATGCCTTGACATTCTTGTTTCCAATTATAATTGTTCCCTTTCCAATGATTCTAGCTGAGTCGTCGTTTCCAAAGGAGACTGATCCATCTATTTCCTTTCTCAATGTGAGAAACATATCTCCATCACTTTTCATGTGCTTTGAGAAGTCGTTGTTAACATACCAACCATGTTTCTTGTGTTTAGCTTGTAGAGCGAGTGTGCATTCTTCATTGTTAAATTGATTATGCTTTCTTATCCATATTCTTTGTTGAGGTTCATGTCTGTGATTGTTGTGATTCTGTTGTGATTCTCTAGGAGGGACTGTCATTCTACAATGCTTGGCCATGTGTCAAAATTTGTTGCACTTGTAACATTCCACTTCAATGCTCAATGATTCAAACTTTTTGTAGCTTCTTCTTTATGTTTCACTAGGCCTTCTTGGATAACCATTTTGTGCATGAATTTCAAAGTTTTTTATGTTCCTGCTATTAGCTTTGCAATTTACAACTTTATGTCAAAAATTATTACATGCATAACATAAATAAAAAATATAGTTTGATACCTGGGAGTTGAATATCTTCTAAAGGGAGATAATCTTCTAAATCCTTCTTCTTCCTGAGGCCTTCTTGCATTTTACTGTCTCTAATTCTGAAATTTGAATCTTCTAGGTGTAGGAGTGTCCTGGTGATCTTCCATGTAAAACTTCTTGTCTCCTCTAGTCTTTGCATAGCTTCTTGGTTGTGTTTCTTGATCTGTAGTTTTGGAGCTTGATCCTCTTTGTGTCTGATCGTATCCTAGCCCAGACTTGTCATGATGTGGCCTCTTACTGTTGATAATATTATTCAAAACCTTTGAGTTGTTATGCATGTTTTTCTGTTGAAGGTCTTTTCTCAATGTAACGATCTCTACTTCCAAATTTCCAATGATCATGTCCTTTTATTCCAGTTGTTCTTTAAGTGCTTCTTCGATTCTTTTGTCTTTTTCAACTTGAATTTTTAGATTAGAGATCATCTTCTCCAATTATTCAGAGTTGGAATTTTGTGTTTCCTCTTTTCTTTTTAGTTATGTCTGTAGTGATTTGTTTTTCTTCTTTCCGTTTTTACAACAACTATTGCACTCAACAATTCTTCTTTGTAGTTAACTTCTGCCTCTTCATATTCTTCTTTTGTGTCTTATTTATAGGATTTTTCTATTTCCATGAATATAACTCTTTATGTCTCACTTTCACTGACTTCATCTTTGTCTGATGAGGAGTCGTCTTCTTTGGTGCATAAACTTTTCTTGAAGACTTTCTTTTTGGTTATTTTTCCTTTATATGTTTTTCTTCTATTTGAATCATCTTCTTCATTTATTTTATTTTTCTTGTGAGGACATTTGTTATAAAAATGACCAATACCATCACAATTAAAAAAATCAATGGAATCTTACCTCTATATCTATCGTCGATTCCCTTTTTCAGTCTTCTGACAAAGTTGGCTACTTCATCGTCTTCCGAGATGTCACTGCTGCTACTATCTTATTTTTCCTTTTTCTTTCCCTTTTGCTTTGAATTCTTGGATACTTTGAATTTTGCTTATTTTATACATGAATTCTCTTGTTCAGTTCTCATTTCATAGGCTGTGAAAATTCTATGTAGGTCATCCATGCTTATTGAGTCTATATTTTCTCTTTCTTCTAGTGTTGAGATCTTAGGATCAAATATCATTGGAAGAGATGTTAGTACCTTTTGAACAATTATATATTCATCAACTTCTTCTCCCAATCCTATGATTTCATTCACTATTTCATCAACTCGTAAGAAATAAGCTGCAATATTCTCATCTTCCTTCATCTTTAGTTGTTCAAATTGACCTATGTAAGTTTGAAGCTTTGCTTCTTTGAATTTTGCATCTCCTTCATAAATATTTTGAAGTTTGTCCCAAATATCTTTAGCAGAGATACAATGCATAACTTTGACATATACAAAATCACAAAGACCATTCAGAAGTGCATTTGTGGCTTTTGAATTATTTAGACTAAGTTTCCTTCCATTGTCATTTGTTGGCGGAACTGTTGTTTCTTTGTATCCATCTACAACTGATTGCCAAACCTGTACATATATTTTCATCATTCTTCTCCAGAATGCACAGTTATGTCCATCAAAATATGGTATTCCATTTTTATACATATTGTTTCTCTCCATGATCTACCTTTCAGTGGTTAAACTGATTTATGAAGGAACCTACTCTGATACTAATTGTTGGATTACTGAGAGGGGGGGTGAATCAGTAATAGAGATTTTTAATTCTTTTAACCACAATATGTAAGTGTTATTTATATTTATCTATTTAACATTATCATCCAATAAGTGCAAAGTAAATAAACCATAAACAATGAACAATCACACACATGCACAATATATCAGTATTTTTACGTGGAAACCCAATGTGGGAGAAAACCGCATAATTATTTTTATTATATGTATTTAATAATTACATTCATTGGAAGCACCAACTTCATTTGTTCTCTAACTTCAACTGGAAGGAGGCTCTAACCCCCTATATTTTTAGGATACAACCTGAGGGAAGATACAACTCCCTGATTCTCTAGCTACAACTAGAAGGAGGATACAACCCCCTATGTTCTTCGGCTACAACCGAAAGGTGGTTGCAATCACCTATCCTTGACCCATCCAACTACCCTGAAATATAAGTAAGATGATGAAACCAATGCCACACTATCATTGTGAGATATACCGCTATAAATCTGTACCAATCTGTGCCAACAAGCTCTAACTGACATGTGCCACTGTCCTATAACCAACATGTGCCACTGTCTTGTAACCAACTTGTACATGTACTCAGTCTGTACCAATCAAAATCCAACAGGTACACGACTTGTTTGTGTTGCAGCTTGTGTATGTACTTTCCCTTTTTATACTGCAGCACACGTATGTACGTGACTTTTCTATACTGCACCCTGTGTACACCTTCTGAAAACTAGGGTTTTCTCTTTCCTTAAAAACTCTAACCCATTTTTTATCTATCACATCAACCTACAACCTGTCACTGTGTCTAGACTGTATCTGTGCCCTATGCATACATCCTCATATAAATCCCTTAACCAATCTATATCTCTCTATTCATGTGCCATTCAAGTGTGTATAATCATGAGCAAGTATAATAACCCTCACATGGACTAGAAATCAAACCCTAACTGATATACAACCTCTCAATAATCAACCACTTCACAAATACAAGCTTTGAACCATGTAACACAAAAACCCTTAACCATATACCAAGAAATACAAGATGTGCCTCAACACTAACAAGATGTACCAATGATAAATTATACCAGCATTGTATTTCTATAGATCTGACTTATACAGTAAGTCCCATGTAGCCAACAACATCTATAGGGAAAATCCTCAAATGCCCATAATCATTTCTTATGTAGACAACAAAATCCAACTACTCATAGAAATAAGGCATACCTTTTGAACATGTAGATAGATCTATTGTACCTGATCATTGTAGACCTTCTTTGGAGCTTGCTTTCAGACTCTAGAGACTCAACATCTTCATCTTCTCAAGTTTTTATGGAGTTTCTCACATGTGCGTGCCCTTTTATACTGAAAGCCCACGTACGTATGCACCCTTCTCCATTGCAACTTGCGTACACCTCAAAAGCTAGGGGTTTTTCAGTATTTTTTTTAATTCTGAAACTTTCACTATCAGCCCTTCGTGCTACCTCAGACTTGCACAACTTTAGATGCATCAATGAGTACCTACAATAAACCTTACCCAATAATAGATATTCAATGTGCTGAATAGGTGATAATAGGATATCCTTGTTCTCTAATTTATACTTCCATGTAGCTTCCTCAAGAGGTTACCTTCTAACCAACTTAACCCAATTTCTTTCTTTTAGGGCTAACCCACTTTGCTACAAATAGTAAATTCTCCACTTCTAGTTGCAACTAAATTATTTTTAATTATTTTCTCATTGCAACAACTTAACCCATGATTAACTCCTAGTTTCACCCACTTGACTAATCAACTTCTTCTAGGAGCTTCTAGAATAATTTGACTTCTTTAACCTTCAAGATAACTCATGAGGGTTCTCCAACTTCACAAGGCCATAACTCTCTAACCGTGAGGAGTTATGTGACATTCCACATATCACTGGAAATGGCATGGCATGTACTATCCATATAGAATAGTCTTACCTGCAAATATATTAATATTCATACCATTATACATAAATCAAACTGAATTCCATTAACCATAATGTTCGGGCTACCGGAATTTTCTATTGGACTTGCTTCAAGGGTTGACATCAATGACAACCAACCCAATTAATCAACAATTAATGTGTTAAATGGAGGGTCATTGAGTATCGTTTGTTTGCCATCGAAAATACATTTTGTGTGTATATGTTGTATAGTTACCTCTAACAAAGTCTTTTGTGAAATATTTATACTTTGATACTTTGTCATTTTTTAATATTATTGTATCCCCAAGATTTTGTTAATAGAATATTTTTGATAACTAATATGCATTTCATGAAATATTTATTCCATGAAAGTAATTTTATACATAGTGTCATGAAAATGGGATCCATAATGTTAAAAAACATGAGTATGTTGTTTTTGAGCACTATATTCTTATTACAACTGCATTGGGTAAGAAGCATCCATGGTGAGATATTCCATTCCACCCTTATCACATAGTTCATCCACAAAAATACTTTAATAATTTGGAAAACAAATTACAACAAATTTTTGTTAAAGATAAAATTTCATGTCAAGGAAAAAGAGTTCAAGTCAATTTGTGTCCTTTCAAACATACACTATTTTCATTATTGTGGCTTAAGGAAGTTGAAAATGATAACATGCTAATTTCATTCCAATCCACTTTATTGAATGGGTTAAAGAAGATATTATCCTTGTAGAAAGTGATTGAACAACTCCGAGGAGCAATTTACCATAGTATAGATGTTGGATACCAAACTACAAAACTGGAGATACTATTTTGTGGTTAAAATTTTATACTAGATGTTTTTCATATGCTTGGGATCATATTGATTATTAGTAGTGCTTAATGTTATCCTTCAACCATAAAGTGTTTCCAATAAGCAAGTTATAAGATTTGTAATTTTTGGGAATTACATCAACTTGATTTGGATTTGTTTTCCATTTGGAAATTGGAAAACCATTTTATCACATTGTCGCTATTAATAAATGATTACAACAGTTGCAACCTCTTGAATTGTATTGAATTGCACATTTCCTATTCCTTCCAATTGGACATTATAGATTGATTTACAAAATGAGTCACACTTACCTCTTCCATCCTCTTGTTCCCGATAGGAAAGGGAGAATTGTATGTGTAATTTATGAATAATTAATGAAATTACATTTTCCCATACTCTTCTTTTACACGGATGGATATTCAAATTTGTTTTCCAACATTTCTATGTAATCTAAATCATTTATATTAAATGGGTGTTCTTAGAGAAAACAGAATGTGTTACATTTTCTTGTGTTGTGGTACCACCTAATGTGTTGCACATCCCTTTACCACAACTTCTTGTCTTGTACTTCAAGTGATAGCAACAACAGATGGAAAGGTCATGTTGAAGTTGCAATGTGTAACTGAATTTGTTAATGAGCCATTTCTCCAATGTTTTGAGAAGATCAAAAGATTCATGTGAAGGGTGAAGCTATGATATTTTCATCATTTAAATGAAACTTGAATAAGGGTTGATTTCATATTGACCGTTGTTTCATTTTGAAGTTTTGAGTTCATATTTATTGTATCCTTTAGAAGTACAAATTCCATATTCATGATCATTATTTGAGTATGATTGATGCCTAAATTGTTAAGTTTGTTGATCACCAATAGGTTGGGCATGGTGCATTTACTCTCAACTTTTGTGAAGAATACTTTCATATCATATCAATTCCAAATGCCTATTGAAAGGTGGCATTGAAGTTTCAAGGTCATTACTAATATTTCCTTGACTTTACCAAATATAAAATAGGGAAGTATGGGATTACAATAACAACGTTGTTTCATTAATATCTATGAGACAACTTGGCACTTCCATTAGCTTTAGTTCTTGAGCCTCCTATATAGTTTTTAGTGGAGTAGATTTTAAACTATTTGTCTTGTAGAGTTAGTCTCCACTTGTCATAGAATAGGCTTTGATCAATAGGTAATTTTATCAATCCTCACCCCAATGCATGATTTTCACATAGAGGCTAAAGTATGATAAGCTATCAATGAGGAGGTGAATCAAGCCTCAATCCAATTGTGGGGATCACCCTGTTATCACTTAAAGTTGTCAAGGGCTGCAAGTCGCAACCATGAGCACAAAGAACAGCACTCAGAGCAACTCATTTCAGGCCCGAAATCAATGTCCGAAGCCCGGAATAGATCTGGACCGTTCAATTAGCAAGAGTGATGCGCCATAAAATTCTCAACTCCGAAGGTTTTTATAAGAGGGAAATGTGGCTTGAGAATTTAAATTCCCAAAGTCTGATTCGTGAAGCAGATCTTAGTCGTTGATTTGAAGAGGGAAGATCTGATCCGTCAATCTAAAGCACCAAAGTTCGGTCGTTGATCAGGAAGCCTCATCTCAAGATCACAAGATCGATGACCACAGTCCATTGTGGGGACACGACGTGTTCGGGCGATAATTTTCTTGAGCGTTCCCACAATTGAAACCGTGGTTTGGCAAAAGTAATACGTGGAAAAAAGTGGTGGATTGCAGGCTCAGAAGCGGTGTGAACCCAAACCACATTTGAGAGGCCCTGCAATCACGTGTTTATATGGCATCCTATCCGAGAGAAGCGTGTGGCCTCCTCCTTGACATTAAATCGCGTTTCAATCCCGATGCAGGTCGTTAATGAAAGTGAGAAAGGTGATTGAAAACTCAGCTCACCACATAAATGGAAAGCGTGTTGAGAACGGCCATGAGTGAATATTGGTAATCCAAAGCTTCCTTCTAGACGGATTTTCCTTCAAAGCACATAACTGAGGTGAGATCGCGTCTGACATGAGAAGGCCTACACAGTCTGGCAGAGCGGGCACCGACTGAAGGCTTTGAAGGCACTGATCTGATCACATTCCTGGTGGTTGCAGTTCTACTTATATCTAAGCAGTTTTGATATTTTGTAGAGGTCGATGGTTCAGCAATGCTCCCATATTGTAAACTTTTGATGAAGAACATTGGTTCTCTGGTTATGTATATGTTTTTGAGATATCTTGTTTAATGAAATTTAACTTCTTCTCCATCTTATTTTCTTCTGATAATGAGAGAGTTCATGTTTGATTGATTCACATGGATTGTTGTAACTGTATTATGATAAATGTTTGATTATAGTACTGTTATGATTTCTTTCATCTTGCTTGAAATTTGAATCCAAGAGGACCTTGTGTTTAAGTTTTTCCTCCTTAGGCTGCTGGAAAATCTGATATTCATAGCAGACCTCTACACTTTTCTCACTAAATCTTCCTCCTACTCACCCTTACTCCAACTTACTGACTGAAGTTCATTCAATACCTCAATGGTTGGTGCATGCTAGTCCATATTTACTGAGTTAGAACGTTATTATCTCGAGTATTATCCATTTAACCCCCTTAAAACTCATTTACATTTACTATATAAATTGATGGGTACTGGGCTTATCCTCATTACAATGTGAGGGTGATTCCTGGTCCTAACACACCCCATGAGAAATTCTTAGAGTCATTGATTTTGCATGGGAGATTTGCAAAGTTCCAATCCTTGCACCCCATGTTAAAGTGGGTGTTTGTATCATGTTGATGCAAAGTTGGGATTCAAAAAAAAAAAATAGGCATCTCCAATATATCCGATAAAATGATAATCTTAACATATTCCAAAGATAAATTAGTTTTATGTCAAAAAAAAGTAACTTTCTAAAAGGATAAGATAAACCAATGTCAAATATTTAAATTACTACCACCCTTATTAATTTACAATTGAAAATAGGAATCATTGAGAATGGAATTTATTACATGTCTACTGAAAATTCATAAGTGGCCAACACATGAATTCCAACCCACATGGAGAAAATGTATTCCTAATAATCCCAAAATTATGTTTGAGCCCTAAGCTTCGCTTGCTCAAAATCATTTTAGTCGTGAAATTTTATTCTATTTGAAAACAAAAGGAGAAATTGGGTGATACGTCAAGAAATGTAACCTTCTAAAAGGAATTAATACCACCCTTGTTAATTCCCAATTGAAAATAGGAATTACTATGAATGGATTTTATTACATGTAGATCAAAAATTCATAAGCAACCAAATTAGACATTGTTACCCTCAAATTTGCATCAATCTAGCCACATTTTTCTTCACCATATTGTCCCAAGATCTGAGTTGATTATGTGCACATTTTTTATGATGTCAAAACTCGATGTTCCATGATCAATTGTGCCTTCACAAGGAAATTTTGATGTATCATGATGAGCCAAACGTTGTGTTGGTGTAACCATTGTATTTTCACTAGACCATGCTTAGTGATCTATGTAAAGTGTGTTTTTTACTTAGGTGGTTTATTTAGACCTTTGTGGTTGGTCATGGTCTATCCTTCTAGATTCCATTTCAAGTCTAGTCCTTCCCTTATGGCTCATTCCAACTATTTTATAGAGATCATTTATGGTCAAGGTGGTTGTGTAGGGGTCTTAGGGTGGGTCTATTGGGAAACACGACTTAGAGTTCCCCTAGGGTTTTTCACTTTAGTATTTGTAAAATTTATGCTATGTTATTGTAAAGGTTTATGCTTAGAAGCACACTTCCCCTTTATCCTAAGCATGGATCTATCGATGTATGTATGCCACACTTTGGACTAGGTGATTATTTCCCTAGAACTTTTGAGTTATTTGGCATGTATTTGGCACTTGGGATCATGTAAAATACCTTCACATCGAGAATTGTTTCCCCTTCTACATATTTTTATGAACTTGGATAATGGAGGGGACCTCCCTTGAATTCCCATCCATGTTGAGGGTTGTTTTTAATGCATTATGGCTTATTATATGAAGACATTTCATCCCCATTGGATTGCTCCATTATTTGGCACACATTTGGAGGCTTACATCACCCTTCTTGTGGAGTCATCCACCTTTTGATGAGGCCATTAGCATATTGTTTGTATGTTGAGATTGTTTTGGACCCCTTAACTCTTGGAGGTGAAAATTGGAATGGATTAAGGAGTTGGTTGGACCTTGGAGACTTCACCTTTGGATGGTTGGAGCATTTGGAGAGGATTTGTCCACCTTTTAGAGCCACATGTTCCACCATTTGATGCCTTTCATGCTAGTTTTTTCATATTTTGAGGGGTTGACCTTGTTTTATGGAGGTTGTTAGGTGTCACTCCTTGACTACAGGCTAGAATTTGGAGCCTTTTCACCTAGCCTTCTCCCATTTTGATGGAGATGTCCTCCTCCCATGGAGACTTGTGTACATGTGGAATAACCGCTTCATTTTGTATGCATTGTTTGACCTTATCCTCCTTAGGTAGCTAGAGGATAAAGCTTATTTATGATTTCCCTGTATAGATCTAAGGATTTTCAACTTGGATAATATTATTGTATTGAGAGGGTTGTTGAGCCTAAAACTCCATATAAGAGGCTCCCTTGGTTATTTTGTTTTTGTTGGAATATTTGAGAGAGCATTTATTGAATATCAAGCATTAAGGTTATTTTGGGGTTTTGGGGTTTTGTTCAAGAATTTTCTTGCATATGTGGTTGAATATTTGGGTTCTTCAATCTTGAAGTGGTCTTGATTCTTTCACATAGCAAAGGCCAAGCAACTTGATGCATTTGATGAGTACATATACTACTTGGAAGGTGTCTAGTGTGGTAACACCTCTTTTATCCTTTTTTATCTTATTTTTGGATATAATAGTTTGCATGATATATATTATGAATAGTTTCAAATCTTATTGAGTCCATTTCTAGTATAATTTAAGTTGCTAGTTGAAGGAGCATCTTTTGGAGCCATTCATTGTGAAATTTCTGCATTTATTTCTAACATGTTAGGGTGGATCTAGTGATCTTGCATGCCTCATTTAAAGCCCTAATTACATAAAAAAATAGGCCCTCTAAGATAGTCTTTGACCCCATTAGCATTGTTATCACGCAATATGTACTTTCCCAAGGCCCAAAGCAAGTAAAGAAGATTTGCGTAACAAACATGATATCCTATCATTGTCACCTTAATATGAAATCCCCACTTTTTAGGGATAGGCAAGGTCTACCCCAGGGGAGGTGTCCCCGGTAACCTAAAGGGATAGAAAAATAGGGTTATGGTCAAGATATATTCCCCCCTCTCACTGGTTACCAATGTCACTAAGTTTGTGTCTAAAATGTGAGGTTAATGAAGTGCTTGATGTACCTGCCCGAAACAAGACAATATAACATGCATATACAATAATCCCAAGTACAAATAATAATAATACCTTAGTAGACAATAGACAGTGAAAATAAGTTCTAGATGATATGAAATTGCAGTAGTCAATAAGTTTACAACAACAATTGATAAATTGTAACAACTGCAACAAATACTCCTCGGAAAAGCTTGAAAAGACAATGAAATGATAGCATTGACTATGTAGAATGATAATAAATTGTCACAAGCAATTTCTGAAATGATTAGCTAGCAATTAATGTTGAGCATGCAGAAAATTTGTTGCAATTAGATGGTTGTAGAAAACATTTATAAGAGAAGCAAATAAGTTAGTGATCTAGGATAAAATAGGGTTAGAGATAGTTAGTAAAATCTTAAGAGAAAAGTGTTTGAGTGTTTGATCAATCCTTCAACAAGAGAGAGGAAAGAACTAGTGCATTCTAGGGCTTATGGAGTCAAAATGGACGACTTATTCTAAGGCTGCAAATCAATTTATGATAATGCACAAAAGTCTAAGAGGGAAAATGTATAGGAGAAGTAGTAACTTAAGTACCCATATGCATTGACCTCAAGAGACAAGATGCTAGGGCATAGGAAATTCTAGGCCCTAAAACCTTGCTCTCCTTAGGATTCTTATGGAGTAAAACTTATGCAAATATAATTAAGTCAAAATCCTTAGAGTGCTAGCAATTTAGAGCTCTAGGGTTTCACTAGTTACTAGATCAATTCAATGAAAAGCTTGGCTGATAGAAAGTAATAAAGTAGCAATTTAAGTTCCTTACTTCAAGCATTAAGTATACCATGCAATTTCATAATCTTGTATGAGAAAATAAAACCATACACAAACCATTCAATAGATGAAAAAAATGCAGATTTTACTTACTTGCACCAAGAGTAATCATGAGAATACCATGCAAGATCACCATAAAAACTTCCAAGATTGATCCAAGTTGCCAAAAAAATAGCCTTATACAAGAGTGTGCCTCACAATTTCAGCCAATAACCCTCACTAGGGAACCAATTTCAGACCTCTTGTCTTAGATGAAAAGTTGTGATGATGAAAATGAGAGTACTTTATGTTTATTTATACAAAGCTTTGACCTTTAATTAGTTATAGGTAAAAAATAAGGCTGACCTAGCCAATTTACAATAAAATTCAATTTTTACATAATAAAAATTAATTAGCATCTAAAGACACCTCCAAGGGTGACTTCATGTCCTTATAGGGTGACATTGAGGCCCATAGGTGGAACATTGAGCTAGAAATGTGGGGCGCTTGGCCTCCAGAAGCCCGAAATGATGCCCACACGTGCCATCGGGATCATAATTTCCTTTGGACTAAAACCCTAGCTCTAGATGATGTTTAGGGCTATGATGGTGACGTCTAGGGCCCTCAAGGCATAACGTCCATGTGGAAGAGCAAGGTCCCCCTGGGTCTAGGTATGCTAGGGTGCCTCCAAAGGCAACGTCCTTCTTTTTCCCAGTGCAAATCTTTGGTTTCTTCTTACCCTTGGTTGGGCTTGCAACATCCATCTGTGAGATTTAAGCCCCCATGAAGGTCCAAGCTAATCATTCCCTCATGTGTACCTGTCCACCGGGAAAGGTCCTGCAACAACAACAAGTACACCCTCCATGGGTTCATAAGTCATAGGGATCATAACATGTAAATCACATCCAATAATTAAATTACCCAAACATGTCCATCAAACCCCCCTTTAACCCAAACAAATGCTCAAAGACGTTATGCAATTTGACAAGTTAAATTTGGAGAAGGTCTCGGGGTGTCCTATTGGGATAACCTCTCTTAAGTTTGGGGTGATTCCCAGCTAGGATCTAATGCAAGTCATGTAAGTGTATGGGGTGGCATGGGGTAAGTGTTTGGGCATGGGGTGCATGTAATAATAGGGAAATTTAAAGTCTTACCTATGGGTGCCTTTGTAGAGGGCGATTTGCACCTTGTCATAAATTCAATTGTTTCTTATCCTAGTCATTATCTTTTTTTCTTAGCTTGATTTATTTTGATCTCTTTCTTTTGCTTCAAGGGAATAGTTGAGGACCAATATCCTTGTTTGTTGACCAGAGGTGACAGCGTTATCCACAAACATTTCATGAAAATGAGAAGGCTAGATAGTGATGAGACCCCCTTTCTCTTGGCTATGCCACCAAGAGATACTACCCTAGTTTGGTGACTAGTTAGGTGGTAATGTCATACCGCTACATGCCCATGGTCATAATAGGCCATCTCGTGATGAGACCTCATATCCATCAACTAGTACCTTGATTGTTTATGTATCTTATGGGTCCCCTTTTCTTACTGAGAAGATTTTCACTGCTTTCTTGGGGATCCCTGAGCGAAGCATCTCAAAGATTTCAAAATTTGGATTTTAACTCTTTCCATCTACTCTTACCCTCTGGGACTTTAGCCCCTTATTCCCATAAGGTAAGGTACAACCCTTCCTAGCATAGCCAATCCCAATTCTCAAAAAAAGATAGGGGAGATGGAAGGAATAAAGATGGAAAGTGGTGAGTATGGAGGGAATGGACGATGACTCTTCACAGACCCACCCAATAACAACCATGTTACCCTTCTAGGTATGAAAAAGGAAAAGAGCATAATTTCCAAGAAAACGCCATGAAATGAATGAGGATTCAATACAACATATTCAAGTGCTTCAAAAATCAGAGTGATACATACCATGATACCCAGACTCATTACATCATGGAGCAAGACCCACTACTACTTCAGGACAAGGCTAGTGGTATGGATATTGTTGTTGGTGATAAGTGGACTACATTGAAGAAAAGAGGGGCCCTCCAGGGCCATGCTCAAGTCATCTGGCTCTCGGTACTCCATGTCTAGGACCTGTGGACCTCAAGACATTATCTCCTTAGTTATCCCTAGGCTAGGGGATAACAAGCCCTAGGATTTTATTTGGCAATGGTTTCTCCCTTCAACCACCATACAAAAATCTAAAAATGATTTTACTTTTCTTTGTTTATTGAAACCTAACGTAATTTTATGAATATCTTTATCAGATTTCAAATACAAGTCTAGTCATTTTGCATAGCTAAAATTCATTTCCTACACTTGTTTTATTTAGACCACAATTTTGGAATTTGTTCAAGTTCATTCATCAAACCCTAATTATGATTTGTTCCAAGTTGTTTCTTCAATTATATATCATTCATTTGGGTTATTAGTTAATTAAGCAAATATGGAATTTGCGGTTTGAATATAAATAGTAAGATTTGCAAGTTAACCTATCAAGCTTAATTTCACATCAATGGATAGGTTTAAAAAGTGGTTTTAACCACTTGTTCAAATATGGAAATTTCCCTAAATAAGATCATAAAACTATATTTGTTTCATAGATCCATATAATTATAAAGTGGTTTATCTAAGTTGGATCAAGTTGATGTATGCTTGGTTTATAAATTCTAGAATTGACTTGTATGAACCACTACATTAAGATTTCCTTAAGTGTTTAATAATTGTACTTTCAAAGTTATATCTTATATTAGATTTAGCTCATTGTTATTTCACAAAGTGAATATTTGCATCATATTGTTATCATCTTTAGGATTTACTTGCTAAGTTATGGGCTCTCAAACAATTAATCTCCTAGACTTAGTTATATTTCTTCGTATACTTTAGGAATACCTCCCCTTGGCCTTAGAGAGCCAACCAAAATTGAAGAGGAGAATCATACTAAGATGACAGTGGTACTTCCCCTAAGGTTACCTCAAGGTTGCATCTGCAGATTAGGTATTTTTCCACTTAAATGTGAGTTGAAGAGGCAACATTTTGGCGTTGTTGCCGAGGATAAATTCCATTTCTTAGATTTTGAAGGAGATAGTTTTATTTCATTTGAAGAGCATAATTCTTAACTTTGTTTCATATAGCTCACTTGGTGACTCCATCTAAATAAAATTTACCTAAGAAATATTATACAAAAAGTACAACTCAAGGTCTTGTTTGTCTAATCCTTGAACCTGCAAAAGATTATAAATGAAAACTAAACAAGCATAAAGCTAAGGAAGCTAGCGATAATTTGGGTTTTGAGTCAGTTCAAAATATATGAAATTTATTTTCAAATAACAAAAATTCTTGTAATCCTCAAAGAATAATGGTTTCCCCTTGGCTTTATGATTGTTATAGGCCCTTTGACTTTTCTACTATAGTTGGCCAACTCCATGATCTACCTAAATCACTTGAAAGATTGCTTGTATTTCATGAAGATAATGTTATTATTGCTCATGATCACTGAGATGATTTTATGGATTTCATTAGAAGTGAAAGTCTACAACACCTTGATGTTCTTTTCAAATGTTTTACCTTATCATTGAACAAAGATGCTTGTAAATGGTTTAATAACTTGGTTGATGATAGCATAAACTCTCTGGATGGTTGTAGGAACACTTTATTTTCTAGATGGAAATGAAAAATGGATTGTATATTTTTTATGAATGCATTTAAATAGTGTAAAGAGGAATGAAAATGAAACAATTGATGAATTTAATTCAAGATTTGGTAAATTGGTTCATGTAATCCCTAATCATCTTCAACTAACCCCGACCACTATTTTATTATACTATCTAAATGAATATCAAGGATAATTCAATTTTTTTCTCAATCAATCTAAACCTAAATCTAAAATATGCCTAACCTAAGGCCAAGATTTTAGATGTTGATTCAGTCTTCTCAGAGAAGCCCAATTTCCTAGCCACCTAGAGCAAGTTCATCTAGGGTAGAACCTAAGCCAATAACCATGAACATCGATGATTTGACACCCAATCCTTTAGTTTTTATAATGGATGCAATGAAATGAATGGAAACTAATTTCACTCAACAAAGTAATGCATTGCAAAACATGTTAGTTCAAGTGGAAAGAGTGTAATTTCTCGTTCCTAGTGATGACTCCAGGAGGAGAAACTAAGTAGACTATATTGGTTCATGTAGGCTATAGTCGGAGAAAAAGGGGACAAAATAATTATTTAATGTCAATTACAGGAAAATCCTAAGTTGAAAATGACATTAAGTAATTAAAAAGGGTGCTTAAGTGACTTAAGTGAATATTGAATTAGAACTTAGGGGAAAAGGTCGCTTAATGAATAAAGTTAACGAATAATTAGAAGAGGTGGGATATAAAAGGATAAAATATGACTTGTTGGTTCATGATGTCGATTTTTGAATTGGAAAATAGAAACCAGAGAAGAGGAAGTTGGCCTTCTTGTGTTTTGTGGATTTTTGGAGGAAACCACAGCCATTGACGGAGTTCAGTGTTGAAATACACACCCTAGTCTATTGGAGGGACTATTTAGGTTCTTCATCGAGATACCATTGCAGTCTACATCATCAAATATAGATCTAGCACAAGCTAGTGCGCATTTATTTAGTGCAACATGAGGATTTGAGGGAGGATTCCAACCTTCCAGGGTCTCTAGACCCAACCAAAGTAGAGAAAGAAAATTCCTTC
Source organism: Picea mariana (assembly GCA_032191745.1). Lineage (NCBI taxonomy): Eukaryota > Viridiplantae > Streptophyta > Pinopsida > Pinales > Pinaceae > Picea > Picea mariana. Next base: position 31,768 of record JASDQU010820141.1, read on the forward strand.
TAAATCGATTGAGAGTAGAATAGGGTGCATCCAATGAGAATGATCTCATAACTTTTTTCTGTGTAAAACATCTAAAACGTGGAATTTAGCAGAGAAAGTGCGTGGGGGTTTGAGGAGTCCATCTAGGGTTCTGACAATGCAACAGAGGATCGATGTTCCAAATTTGAGATAGGGAGAGTTGGTTAGAGAGAAAGGTGCATCATCTGAGACATTTTCCAGGATGATTCGATGAGTATAACCACCAGGGCACATTTTCCAGTTGCCATAGCATTTTTCCGATATATTTGCAGCTTCATGCAGCGCCTTCATCATTGCATTCCATAGATCTATAGCACTTTCTTAAGATCCATTCATTTGGTGTTATCCATATCCCCGATATATTTTCATGCATGATATAAAACAATTAAATATGTCAAAGCGCATCTAGAAACCTTGAAACACAGTTAGAAACCTTATTAACTCATCCAAAAACCCCATCGCATCAGATTTGCAGATAGTTTCCTAATGTTGACTGTATATATTCAGATCCGAGGGATTTGGGATATTACAGTGGTATCGGATCCTTCATCCTACTAGCCTGTGAAGAAGCGCTTAACTCATGACCCCATGATTCCGGGAACATGTGAATGATACCCAGAGGGCAGAGGTCACATCGAGGATGAGTACATTCAGTACCGTAGGGGTCATAGTAGAGACAAAAGGGACAAAAACATGAGATATTACATTCCCTTCCATATCAATTTAGATATAGAGCCAGAGATAGAGGACAAAGAAAGAGATCATATCAATTCAGAGACAAAGGCCGAATTAGAAGGTAATATGCGTGACAGACATGATATTCCAGAGGGAAAGGGGAAAGGCCCAGAATCTCCTTACGACAGTACCTAGGATATGTTGAATCATCTCACTAGGGGTAAATGAGACATGATAAACACCATAACACAAATGGAAATCAGTACACATCTGATCCAGAACAACGTGGGAACGATTGGTGCAAATATAGTTTGTGGAGCGAGTGGTTCCATGGGACACCATGGAGGTGGTGCAAGTGGATCCAGTGGGAACCCAGCAGGGTTGAGTGGACACTAGACACCCACTCACACCTATATATCAGAGGGAAATATTCCCAAGCCTCTCTTTCCATAGTTCTAAGGAGAATAACATATTGGACATCCAGGACATGGGAAACAAATGAGACATGTCGGATAAGGGCAGACAGACCATATAGATCTGTTTGCAGATTACATGAGAGACTACTTGGCACTGGGGCCAAAGTTCCACACTGACATGAGTTTCATGGACTAATGTTCGATTAAGTACCAAAACAGGCCTAGAGAGGCAGAGATAGGTAACATGTAGCCCCAGAACATTGACTTTATTAAGAAAGTTGGGAAACTGACCATCCCTTCTTTCGACGGCTCGTCCAGATGTTTAGCTCAAGCATGGGTCCAAAAGCTTGATACCTATTTCAATCTTAACTAGATGAGAGATTCAGAAACTATAAGATTCACTACCTTGCACTTGGAGGGGGAATCCCACAAGTGGTGGTATCATGGATTGGTGACCTTGGGTCATAGTCATATCACATCCTACTTGGAGTTCAGAGAATGAATGATGGAGAGGTTTGATCAGAGGGATCCATAAATCCACTTTAGATATTTGACACAGTTGTGACAGACTGGATCGATCGAGGCCTTCATTACATATTTTTAGAGGAAAGCAGTAGCGGTGTCTAATATATCTAAGCATAGGCTGGTGATGCTTTTTATTAAGGAAGTGACAGATCCATTGAGGGGTTGGGTAAAGGCCTTCAAGCATTGAACCCTACAAGATGCCATATTGCACACTAGAGATATGGGAGAATCAATGCAGAAACCAAAGACCTTCACCAAACCCTTTGTTCCACAGAAAGACAAGGATTAGAGAAATCCTCCAAGGGAATGGAAAGGCAAAGCCAAACTGGATGATGATACTAGGTGAGAGCTTATGAGGAAGAAGTTATGCTTCACTTGTATAGATCCATGGGTTCCTAGAAACAGATGTATGTGCAAGGGACTGATCCACTACATTGAGGTGGAATCAGATAGTGATGAAGGGGAGGAGGAGATCAACTCCACACCATATAGTGGCTTAGATGAGGAGCATGCACATGAGGAGGGACATCCTCCAAAGAAACCTCAGTCGCAAGTAGAACCGCAGTCAGGTGGGATGGAAAAACTACAATTACTAGTGAAGGGTGAGGCCATAGCAACCCTTTCAGGAGTTCCCAGATATGAAACCATTAGGCTCAAGGGATTCATTCAGGGACAACAAGTCACAACATTAGTGGATGGTGGGGAAACCCATAAATTTATAGATGCATATTTAGTATCCAGGAAGGGATTACATATTGAGGAGTTTGAGGGATTCATTGTAGCAGTGGAATATGGGTACACCATGACGTGCTTGGAGAGGGTACCAGATATGGAGGTTAAACTAGGCAACTACATTGTGACAGGCACTTTCTATGTATTTGACTTATCAGATACTGATGTAGTATTGGGATTTTGATGGTTGTAGTCACTGGGAGAGGTGGTTTCAATTACTAGACCCCAACAATGAGCTTCAAATATACAAATGGGTCAAAGGTGGTGTTGAGGGGCATGTCTACATGAGCACCTGAGACAGTGTCGGAAAAGAGGATGGAGAGGATTTTCAGGCATGGAGATGTGGCATATGTTGTCGAGTGTTTGATCACAACCAAGAGGGATTCATATGGCAGACAGTATTATCATCCTAATATCAAGGAAATGTTGAGTTAGTATGAACCAGTATTTGGGTCGATACCACTGAGGTTCCCAAAAGACAAAGGATTTGATCACACGATTAAGTTAGAAAAGGGGACGACACTAGTGATCACCACACCCTTCAGACATCCTAGGAGGTTCAAGGATGATATTGAGAAAGAAATCAAGGGCTTTCTTGAGATGGGGCACATCAGGCCTAGAACTAGTCCATTTGCTTCATCTGTATTTTTGGTCCTGAAAAAGGATGACACACTGAGGATGTGCATAGACTATTGTGCACTCAATAAGATGACCATAAAAAAACATGTACCCCATTCTATGTATAGATGAGTTGATGGATGAGCTACATGGGGAAGTCTTCTTCACCAATATAGATCTTCGCTCAGGTTATCACCATATCACCATCAAAGAGAAGGACATCAAGAAGACCGCCTTTAGATGCCACTTTGGGAATTTTGAGTTCTTGGTCATTCCCTTCGGGTTGAACAACACTTCAACAACCTTTCGGTCTTGTATGAACCACATTTTCATGGGACAGTTGTGTAATTATCTCTTGGTCTTCTTTGACGACAACCTTATATATAGTAGAACGTGGAAAGAGCATCTAGCACACTCAGATGAAGTTTTGAGCATTATGTAGTCACAGTCATTATATGCCAAAGATTCCAAGTGTGAGTTCGGAATGAGAAATTTTTTGTATCTAGGCCACATTATCAATAGGCATGGGGTACAAGTACATCAGGAAAAGATCAGGGCCATTCTGGATTGGCCAACACCCAAGAATATCACTGAGTTGAGGGGATTCTTTGGGTTATGCAGTTACTACAGGAGGTTTGTGAGAGGATTATCATATTTAGGGGAACCACTCATCAATTTGACAAAGAAATGGGATTTCCACTAAACCGAGGCATCACATCGCACTTTTGAGAAAATGAAGGAGGTTAGGAGCACATGTCTAGATATATCACTTCCCAATTTTTCACAACCTTTTGTATTGGAGTGCGACGCATCATGAGAGGGGATTGGAGAAACATTGATGTAGGGGGGAACCCCATAGTCTTTGAGAGCAGGAAGCTCAACGAGTCAGAGAGAATCTACTCTATCTATGACAAAGAAACATTGGCTATCATGCACACCTTAACAAAATTCAGACAATACTTAGTTGGAAATAGATTTGTGGTGAAAACCGATCACAATAGCTTGATGTATTTCTTGGATCAGAAGGACCTCGGTGAGAGACAAAATAAATGGGTTTCAAAGGTCTAAGCCTTTTATTTCGACATTGATTATGTTAAAGGAAAGAATAATGTTGTATTCGATGCCTTATCCAGGAGACCATCTAGTTGTGTGTCGATGGACATATCCATGGATTGGAAGGCACATTTATTGGTGGAGTATTCCAAAAAACAATTTGCTTGTGATGTGATTGATGGACAAGTGGTGGATGAGAGATATCGATTGTTGGTTGATGCCATATTATACAAGGACAATCTCTATTTAGTCCCACAATCTACACTAAAGGAAAATATTCTGAAGGATAGTCACGATTCACCCTCAGCAGGACATCAGGTATTCTTCAACACCTATAGGTAGATTAGAGAGAGATTCTCATGGAAGGGTCTCAAAGATGATGTTCTAAGACACGTCCAAGAGTGTATGAATTGTCAGCAGAACAAGTCCGATCAGACACACCCAACGGGGTTACTTCAACCTCTACCCATTTCAGAGCAGAAATGGGAGAGTATCCCCATGGAATTCATCATAGGACTGCCCACGGTGCAGGGTAAGGACTGTGTTTTTGTAGTGGTCGACAGATTGACCAAATTCGCACACTTCTTTGTGATACCCACAGAGCATAAAGTTGCCCAAGTGGCAGAGATATCTTTCATAGAGATCTTCAGATTACACAGGTTGTCGAAGCAAATAGTCAGAGATAGAGATGGACCTTCATCATTACATTTTGGCAGGAGTTGTTCAGATTGGTGGGGATAGATTTGGCTATGAGTACCAGTTACCATCCACGGAGCGAAGGATAGACTGAGATAGTAAATAAATGGGTGGAAGGGTACCTGAGGAACTATGTAGGGGAACAACAACGCACGTGGGTAAAGTGGCTTCATATGGACGAGTACTATTATAACACGAAATATCATATGTCCATCAGGATGTCAACATTCATATAATCGTACGGGTATGACGCACCATCATTTTTGGAGACAATATTTGGGGACAACAAGGCTCCCAGAGCCAAATATTGGATAGAGGAGAGTCACAAAGTTTCTCAAAATATTGAAGGAAAACCTTCAAGCAGTGCAGGATCAACAGAAAGTGTATCCATACCGACATAGAGTAGAGTGTAGATTCGAGGTGGGATATTTGGTATTTCTAATATTACAACCATACATACAATCCTCTCTTAAAAAGAACAGAGCAGAAAAACTGAAACCCATATTTTATGGACCTTACCGAGTCATACAGAGAGTTGGTGAGGTGGCCTATGAGTTAGAGCTACTAGAGGACAGTAAGATCCACAATTTATTCCACATTTCTTTCCTCAAGAAGGCAGTGGGACAATAGGTTATTACTTCAGAGGAGATACCACCATTATATGAGGAGGGCCAATTGGAGTTGGTACTGGAGGAGGTTTTGGAGCACAGGGAGTGCAGATTGAGGAGTTGGACTATCAGAGAGTGCCTAATCAAATGGAGGGGGATTCATGTTGAGGATTCTACCTGGGAGGGGGATAAGATCCTACAACACCCTAGCTTGATGTTGCTTGAGGACAAGCAATATTGGGAAGGGAGGAATGTAATGTCATGTTCCTAATGATGACTCTAGGAGGAGTGACTAAGTATCCTATACTGGTTCTCGTAGGCTATAGTCGAGAAAAAGGGGACAAAATAATTATTTAATGTCAATTAGAAGAAAAGCCTAAGTTGAAAATGACATTAAGTAATTAAAAAGGGGTAAAAAGGGTGTTTAAGTGACTTAAGTGAATATTGAATTAGAACTTAGGGGAAAAGGTCACTTAATGAATAAATTCAACAAAGAATTAGAAGAGGTGGTGATCAAATTCGAGTTGTTGGTTCATGATGTTGATTTGTGAATTGGAAATTAGAAACTAGAGAGGAGGAAATCGACCTTCTTGTGTTTTTTGGAGTTCCGAAGGAAACCACAGGAAATGACAGAGTTCGGTGCTGAAAGACACACCTTAGATTGTTGGAGGGACTATTCAGGTTCTTCATCAAGCTACCATTGCAGTCTATAGCAGCAGAGATAGATCCAACGCAAGCTAGTGCGCATTTATTCAATGCAGCGTGAGGATTTGAGGGAGGATTCCAACCTTCCAGAATCGCTAGACCCAACCAGAGCAGAGAAATAAAATTCCTTTTCACCCAATCGAGAGTATGCCAAGGCGTATCCAATGAGAATGATATCATAAATTCCTGCCAGGTAAAATGTCTAAAATGTGACATCTAGCAGAGGAAGTGTGTGGAGGCTTGAGGAGTCCAACTAGGGTTCTGATAGGGAAGCAGAGGATCGATGTTCCATATATGAGATATGGATATTTGGTTAGAGATAAAGGCACATAATCTGAGATAGTTTCTAGGCCGATACGACGAGTATAGCCACCACGGCACATTTTCCATTTGCAGCAACATTTTTTCAACAAATTTGCAGCTGCATGCAGCACCTTCATCATTACATGCCATAGATCTATAACGCCTTCTTCATATCCATTAATCCGGTGTTATCTGTGTCCCAAATCTATTTTCATGCATGATATAAAACAATTAAATACATCAAAATGTAGCCAAAAGAATTGAAACGCAGTCATAAAACTTATTAAACTCAACCAAAAACCCCAGTGCATCAGAGCTGCATATAGTTTCCCAATGTTAATCGTAGATATTAAGATCCTAGGGATTTGGGATATTACAAAGAGCTCAAAAGAAGAATAGGTATACCCCAAGAAATGATAGATGGGAAATGGATTGAGACCCTCCTCAAAATCAAATTATGTCGTTAGAACCAACAAATATAGTTTATCATGAGTCTCATATGTTTTATGCCATGATTTCCAAGATTTTCATGAGGAAACATTGTGTGCTAGATTCATAGAATTGAACGATGATGAAGTAAACAATATTAATAATGAAAAATAGTTGGAAACATGTAACAATCTATTTGAAGGAATGAAATATTACCCTTTGTCTTAAGAGAATATGAAACAAATTAAAAATAGGGGTATGGATCTTGATAGAATTACTAGGATGTTTGGTGAAAATCCTTTTCAAGAGGAATTCCAAGGAATGTAGGAAGGGAGAGATAAGGGACTCATTTACTAATGAATAAAAAATAATGTCCCTCAAGTGGAAATCCAAGGTCATATGAGGTTCCCAAAGAACAAGCGACCCATTGAGGCAAGTAAAGAAGTCTCGCAAGAGGAACCCTCCACAAGTGCATCACCCAATATAAATATTGATATAACAAGTTGAGTTAGTAATGTTAAAGTTCATTTTCCTTTAAAAAAATTAACTAAGTTTCCCTCAATAAACACAAATTTGACAAAGCTACTCAGTATTGGAAAAATCTATCTAACCAAGTCAAGTCATTGATACCCATGAAGATCACCTAGTAGTCTTACAATGATCACCCAAGAAGGGAAATGAAATGGTATCCATATTCATTTCTTCCTTTCATTACTAGTGAATGGCGTATTCCTCCATAAGTGCATGTTGGATTCAGGAGCTTCAACCAAAGTCATGTCACTAAAATTCATGAACCAGCTAGGCTTAAAGACCACTAGGCCATATGGGAATGTTAGTGCAATGTACTCTAAATAAATAAAATTATGTAGTTTGATTAAGGACCTTTAAGTGAATCTAGTTGCAAACTTGGACATCACGTTGTTAATCAATGTAGTAGTCATAGATGTTCTTAATGCTTAGAGAATGCTCATCTCACGGAAGTGGGCTGCAAATTTAGGAGGTAGTATTCAAATGGATTTATCGTATGCTACAATACCCAACTGTTAAAACACTTATGTGACATTGCATTGATAGACAATGAATAAAAACCATGTAGAAGATTCCTAAGATCCAATGAATGAGTAGTTTTCCTTGAAGAGGATCTTGGAACCTATACTGTTCTAGAAAATTCCACAGCTCCAAGAGAAAACAATAATGTTATGTGGAAAATGAACTTGATGGAGCCTAATATAGAACATTGGTATATGTGGGAATAGTTTTGAACACATCCCCTCAAGATGTTGTCCACAATTATGCATTCAGGTTATAATTTGATTTAACAAACAACGTGGCATAATATGAATCACTCCCCCTAGGTTTGGATATAACAATGGACATGGGAGTCAAATCCTTAAAGATAGTATGGGATTCTAATTTAGTAATCATGCAAGTGAAGGATCAATTTGATTGTAAGAATGCTAGGCATAAAATATATAGGAACACAATTTGGGATAAAATGGAATTTTTCCATCCCTTAGAAGTAGATTTGAGATATTTTAATGAGCAAGTATATGCCTTATCTGTAGCAACTTCAACTCTCAAACATGCTTGAAAAGAGTTATTAGGAGGTAAAATGGAATCATCTTTATGCCCTCCATCCCAGATAACTTTGAGCAATTGAAGGTGTTCAAGGACGATTCTAAGGTTTTAAGATTCTCTAACAAACTACAAGAATTCACAAATTATGAAATAGATTGGCGTGAAGAAGGGAAGGAGCACCCCAAATATTTAGAATCAAGAGAAAACATATTTCTCATTGGACTTGTCCCATTATAAAATATTTTCGACGGGCATGGCATGTACAAGAAAAAATAAAGAGGTGATTAAGCTTGAATACATCGAAATTAATATAGGATTACCTGATAGTCCAAAGCTCATAAAAATAGGTAAAGGAAATTCTCAAGAAGAGAGAAGGGAAATTGAGAATCTGATAAGAGAGTATAGAGATGTCTTTGCGTTGATCTTATGGAAAATTAAAGTCTCACAAGGGTGATATTATCCAACCTGGTATTCTATTTGTTGGTCCTAAAGTCTGCACCTGACTGCTAAAGGGAAAAGCTAGGCCACCTCAAGTTTTGAAATGATTATTCTTTTGATAATTTGATTTTTTGAGTCAGTTAGAGGGTTGGTTTTACTAAGACAAGAGCATGGTTAGGTTGGAAAAAAACGATATAGATGAGGTTTCTCTTTGGCTCATGGCACAAAAATGACAGACCAATGAAATAACAGAGATAAAGACAAAGGGAAACAACAAACCACTAAATGAATACTCTGTTGCAAGAATTTTAATACCTAAAATCTCATTTCAAGAGATTAAACATGTATCAAAAACACAATTACTCCCTCAGGTTGCAATAAAATCAAATCTTCACCAAGCATTAGTTGTTTTCACAGGTTGCATATCAATAAATACAAGTCATACAATAACCGAAGGAGATGAAATGTACTTTGCACAAATCAAAAATTGCATTCAAGATAAGATAAAAACACATGAAGATTTGAACGAAACATTTTCATCAAGAGTATATTCACCAGGTAGAGAGATTTAATCCATGCACAAAACAGGTTGAACTAGTTGATGTATTGATCTTCTTTCCCCAAAAACTCAACCCTCAAAACATACAGAAACTGCATATTTATCAGAGTTGCAAAGGCTCTCGTCCATCTGGGACTGAGACTTAACTCTACATTAACAATTGTAGAACAACTTATTAACTTGACTAAGACATTGTTGGATTACAGTAATGTATACTTCACAATTGACTTAATCAAAAAGAGTGGTTCTTATCACACATAAAAGACCACTTATTATTCTTTAAACTAAAAAGAGTCATGAACTGAAAACTGACACTATCGATGAAACTGGCCTTATGCATGCGTTGGAATGAACTGGAATTGGCAGAAAAAAACTAGGAGGGACATAAATGAGTTCTGCATTGAGAATTGGCATGCACGCCTGTTGTTTGAGTCCACTGGAGGATAACTGGTTGTATTGGTAGCTTCTTCACATTATCTTCTTGAGGAAAAGGTAGTTCTTCTGGTGTTTTCTTGGATTCTGGATTATAGTTTCTCGAGTTCTCAATTATGGTGTTGTAGAGTCCGGATTCTAAAACTTATGTCTGTACCTGTTGACTATCAGTGAGTTTCTTTGTCTCGATCGTAAGAGGCCCTTATTATTGTTTTCTTTGTGATGGATTGGTTACGTTCTGTTAGCATTATGCTTCTCCTCCTGACTTTCCTTTGATGAATTAGCTTAGCGCCTAGTTTTGTTGCCATGCGTTGCTCTCGGATTGGACCCTAGACGTGATATAAGCACATGATTGCAGAAGTTGTCAAGGGCGGTTTGGATTGACACTGCTTTGACTCCTGAAATCAACCACCAACTACCACGTACCTCTCAAGATATACCATGGTTTCAATTGCGGGACTGCTCTGGGGGCTTAATGTTTAGACGCCTTTAATTTCCACAATGAATGTGAGTCGTCGATCAGTTTGCGATCAACGATCTGGGTGACCCTGCTACTTTAGTGCCCCTGCTAAATTTCTATCTGCATGCCATATTGAAACTCACCTAGCCACATTTAGCGATGGCGCAAATTTATTAGAACTCGGGAGATTTTGAACGCGGAGCATGAATATATCCTGAAGTGACTTTCTCCCGGACTGACGTGGAAATCTCTCATCACTTCAGCACTTCAGAGTTCGGGAGATTTTGAATGAAAAGTGTATATAACTGGTGAAGTGATTAGCGTGTGCTTATCGCTAATTAAATCTAGATTAAGTCGTTTTTATCATTTAAATATTTTGGGACTTCGGCACTCCGAAGCTATGGAGAATTGGGCTTGCTCTAGATGGAAAACTCCCAGAGTGACAATGCTACGAAGTGACGTGGTGGCCTGATGCCATATGATGTCACTACTGCTGATGTGTCACATAAGGAAAGTGACATGTGTCACTCAAACATGAGCAGATGATGGGACCCAAATGACCAGAAATGAGTGTCACATGTCAGGGCCATATGGAATCCATCTGTCTCCATGGATGAGTGCCACAAGTCCTGACAGATGAGTGTCACATTCTTCGACACTTTGGCAGTCCATAAGCTAGGTTTTCTTTACATCTAAATCTCCCAGAGTGATGTGCCAATGAGGGCCCACTTCGACACTTTCTTGCTCTGGACCAAAACCTCCTAGATGAACGAACTCCCAGAGTGACATGGTAGTGAGGGCCCACTCTGGCACTTCGGGGCTCCAGAACTTTGGGAGTCTTGTATTTTGAAGCAAGAAAATCTCTCGTAGTGAATTTCTCTCGGATTCATTAGCTCGTATTTACAGTTAATTAGACATGGATTACTTTAACCATCAATTTTAATGACTCTGTGACTTCGGAAGTTTGTCCCTTCGGTGATTTAGGCCTATGTTGAGTTGAAAAAATCTCGGACTAGTATGGGCCCGAAGTGACGTGCCAGTGAGGGCCCACTCCGGCACTTCAAGGCTATGTAACTTCGGATATCTATGCTTGTCGTTAAACCTCGCATTTGTTGAAAACCCTAAATGCATGAAAATTGTCGATCGGAGTGACCTGTTGGATCTTCACCATTGAAAGTTAACTTATTGTTTGCTTATATTTCAAGCTCAAAATGGACTGCTCTTAATGTTGTGTTTTTTATCATGGTTGTTCCCTGTGCATACAACATACTTGATCGGCCTGTTGTAAGCTCAATCAATGGAAAACAAGATGACAAGTAATTTGAACCAAATCATGATATGTGTTTATCCTTCAAGAAAAACAGAAAAACTATGTGCAAAGAATCAATCAAGAAAGACAATAAGGAAAATTAAGTCATTGAATANTGATGAAGGGATAGGGAAATGAGAGAGAAGGGGAAATGGTGCATACCTAGGTTACAACATTGGCTCCAACTGAGGATAGCACTTCCCTGTGAGGTGCTAAGAACAACAGATCAGTGCCTTTGAGTTTAATAAATTTCTCCCACCTTCATTTCCTTATCTCTCTTTGCATGTATCTCTTCCACTATCTCTTAGCCATGTGTCTCTAAAAATTAATGTTGAATCTAACCCCAGTGCCTTTGTTGGGCTATGGAGTCTTTATTGAAACTTGAAATTGCAACTAAACTCCAGTGCCTTTGTTGGGCTATGGAGTCTTTATTCGCACACAACTAACTAATCAAATGCAAAAATAAAAGGAAAATATCTATGGTACAAGAGGGAGCTTCCCTCATCCTTAAAAAAAATAGTGTTTCAGGAAGCGCCCATTTACTGGGCCTCCGAATATCTCTGTATTGTCTAGATTGTGCAAGATAAATGTGTTATTGTCCATAACCTCAACCACCTTAAAAGGGCCACACCAGAGGTTATCGAACTTACCGTTCTTGGACTTGTCATCCCTTCTAGCATCCCACCTCAAGACCATGTCACCTTTTTGAAACATCTCCTTCTTGGTTTTCTTGTCAAAGTTCGATTTGATCTTGCTATGGTATGCTTCAGTCCTCTGATCCAATGCTTCTCTCTTTTTTTGAACCTCTTTAATCTGGAAGATTCTCCTTTGGATTTCATTTGGCTACACTATAGACAAGATGAAATGGCAAGGTTCCCAGAGACTTCTTAGTGTTGATTCTATAGGCCCACAAAGCATAATTGAGTTTAGAGTCCCAGGATTTCTTTTTTTTTGGTTAACAACTTCTTGATAATCCTGATGAGAGTTTTGTTTGATGACTCTGCCAAACCATTCCTCTTAGTGTAATAAGGTGTGGAATGTATCAAGGAAATGTTATGAATACCACAAAAGTCAATAATGGCTTTGGAATTGGATGCTTGGGCATTTTCCGTTATAAGCTTGTTGGGGCAGCCGAATCTGGCAAAAATATTGGTTTCCAGGAAATTCATGATCACCCTGTCAGTGGAATTCCCGGGGGGCACAGCCTCGATCCACTTGGTGAAATATTCAGTGGCAGTGAGAATCCACTTGTAACATACCCCACCACCCATAGGCCGGGGTACGCTACCTTCAATCCCACCCTTGGACTTATTTCTCTTACCAATACCTTTTTAATTTAATAAGGATGCATAAAAGAAAAGATTGAATGACATACCCAACAATAACCAACAAGTATGCATATTCTAAATATTTAATTAAACGATAAATAAATACACAGTGGAATACAATCATAAACAGGTAAATAATACCAAATCAGAGAGCAGTTATATTTATAAAAGAATACACCAATTGGCTTCAGACCAAGGACGTTACACCCAACCATAGACACTATTGTTCCAAATATCAACAGCAGTTTCAACCCCGAGCCAGGGCTATGAATCCACAATGATGGTTCTAGAGTGTTACTTGGCCTCCCGAACCAGTCAAAACTCAATATCTCATAGGCTTTCCCAACACTCACAATAATCCAAGTACCCAACTCTCTTCTACCCATCTTGCACCACCCAAGAGAATGGACCCCCACCCTTCTTTTCCATGCAATCCCTCAGGCAGTCCTTCTCCTTCTAGAGCTCCAGCGCAACTATTCCAGAATCTCCATGTTGGAACTCTCAGGACTCACAGTTGTGAACAAAGTTGGACACAAGCCAATGCATCTCAGACATGCAAACCTCAATTCATGGTTGGATTACACCAGCGACCTCTATAGGAAACAATACCATGGATAATCTTCAACAGTTTGTTTCCTTTTCCCCAAGCCTGTTGGATTAATGAGAGGGGGGGTGAACCAATAATAGAGCAATTTAATCCTTTTTAACCATATAATCCAAGTGTTATATCAATGAAGCATTATCATCCAATAACTGCAGAGTAAATAAGCAATGAATAAATGAACAAACATACACNGAATTACATTCATTGGAAGCACCAACTTCCTTTGTTTTCCAGCTACAACTAGAAGGAGGCTCCAACCCCCTAGTTTCTCAAGCTCAACCTGAGGGAAGCTCCAACTCCCCAATTCTATGGCTACAACCAGAAGGAGGCTACAACCCCCTATGTTATCCAGCTACAACCGGAAGGTGGCTACAACCACCTGTCATTGCCTCATCCTGCCACCCTGAAGTAGAAGTAGAATGATGGAACCAATGTCAACCTGTCACTGTGAGATATATCATTGTAAACCTGTACCAATAAATTCGAACCATGCATCAATCATGCATCAACCTGTACCTCAACATGTAATCAACCTGTACCATAAAATGGAAAAAATGGCATACCTTGTTCAATTATGGCTTATTCAAGAGAGAGACCTTGTAGAGAGTGCCCCGCACAGAATATTTGTTAAATGATCTAAACCTATTACACAAAATACTAAAGATTGTACCCTAACAAACACATTTTTTTTCACTGAATTTGGATCTATTATGAATTAGTTATGACGTTTTTACCCGAAACACCTGTTTTTGACTAGTATCAGGACTAGCCACAAATCCTATTTTCCATGGAGTGTAACTCCAAAAATACAATGACCCATAAGATGAATTTTTTACCATGGATACTTGGATATGTTTTCTCAATGGAACAACAATTTCACAATCTGAATCATTATAGAAAAAAAATTATATCAAAAATGGTGAGATGACCTGTAAATAACATACCTTAGA
>JASDQU010820141.1:48265-58296 GCA_032191745.1 Picea mariana
CCTCATGGCCTCCCCCCAAGAATCTCACGTAACCGATCCACTCCCTTTGACAAAAGGGTAATTAAAATAGGAAGTAAACATTTATCCCCTTAAGCCCCCTCTCTTGTGGAATCATAGCCCCCTATAACTCTAGTCCTTGTTCGTTTAGCAGCCAATGATGTGTTTATTATTAATAATGATCAAAAAATTACATTTCTTAGGAACACTACCCTATTTTAATTGTTTGGTCCCTCTAGCCTCTTGACAATTAACAAAATACATTATTTAATATGGGGCTCAAAACTTGGGGTGTTACATCCCCTCCCCCTTATTTTGGCACTGTCCTTAGTGCATATACAAAATAGAGATCAAAATCTCAAAATTTATTCAAAAAGTTGTGGGTACTCTTCCCGCATGGCATCTTCATGCTCCGAGGTAGAATCTTCAGGACCGTAGCAAGTCCACTGAACTTTACCAGCTCTGTAACTCGATTCCGGAGCATTTTGACCTTTCTGTCCAATACCTGCACTGTTTGGACCTGAAAGTCTCCCTCTGTCTCTACCTGAATCAAATTCCAATCAATAACATGGTTAGGATCATGTACATATTTCTTTAGAAAAGAGACATGAAATACATTATGCGCATTCATGGAAGCAAGCAATGCAACATGTATGCAACTGGCCCTATTCTGTCCAATATTTCAAATGGACCACAGAATTTGGCTGCTAGCGTTGTACAACTACCCAATTTCAAAGAGATTTTATTGGGCTTCGCTTTCAGAAGTACATGCTCCCCTACTTTAAATTCTCTAGTTGTCATGTTCTTATCTGCATAAACTTTCTATCTATCCTGAGTTGCCTTTAAATTCAGCTTGATCTTAACCATCTAGACTTCCATATCCTTGAGCAACTCTGGCCCAAGTACCAATCTATCTATTGGGTTGTCCCATCTCACTGGAGTATTTCATTTCCTACCATACAAGGCTTCAAATGGGCTCATTCTCAATGAAGCTTGATACCCATTATTATATGAAAACTCAACCAAGTGTAAGTAATCTTCCCACTTATATGGCTTATCCATCACATACATTCTCAACATATATTCAATTACTCGATTGACCCTCTTTGTTTTCCCATCTAACTGTGGATGGTATGTTGTGCTAAAGTTTAGATTCGTATCAAATCCTTTAAACAAACCCCTCCAGAAATTGGAGGTAAACTTTGTATCTCTGTCCGAGACAATTTTTCTAGGTATCCCATGAAACCTAGCAATCTCCCTCATGTAAACCTCTGCAATATTAGCCATTGTATGTGTTGCTTTTACAAGAACAAAATGAGCAGCCTTTGTTAATTTGTCAACCACTACCATGATGGAATCATGTTGTCTTGTTGTCCTGGGTAATTTAGTTATGAAATCAATGGTTATCACTTCCCATTTCTTCTTTGGGATTGGTAATGGTTGCAGCAAACCCATTGGGTGCCTAGGCTCAGCCTTCACCTTCTGACATTCCATACATCGAGCGATGTAATCAATAACATCCTTTTTCATTCTCAGCCAAATCAATTGGCTTTTTACTATTGTAATTGTTTTCTGGTAACCGGGATGTCCAACTTAAGGAACATCATGCATTTCCTTCAATACCCAATTCCTCAATTCTCCGGAACTAGGAACATAAATTCTATTCTTATGCATAAGTAATCCATCTTCATTTATCTCATACTCCTTTATTTTCCATTGTACATATCCTTGTTGTAATCTTTCCTTTATCTATAGGTAATGTTGATCTATAACAAGATCATCTAAAATTCTGCTATTCGAGTCTAACTGATGCATACTGATAGTAGTAGCATGCATGAGATGCACTCTTCTACTAAGTGCATCAGAAACTTTATTCTCTTTTCCTTTGATATGCTTGATATTAAGGGCATATTCACTTAAAAATTCCATCCATCTTGTTTTCCTGGCGTTCAAGGTTGGTTGTTCAAAAAGATACTTCATGCCAATATGGTCTTTCCTTAATTCAAATCTCTTCCCCATGAGATAATCCCTCTACATCTTCAAGGCATGGACAATGGAAGCAAGCTCCAAGTCATGTGTGGCATAGTTACTCTATGGACTCATAGTTCCTCTCACAGTTCCTCTTATGTTTCCCCAAGTCCTTCCTTACATGCATCTGTACATACCACAAAAATTTCATTTGAGTCAACAATCCTTAACACAGGTGCACTAGTAAGTAATTCCTTCAACATATTAAAATTATCTTCACACTTAGGTGTCCATTCAAATTTAGTTCCCTTATTTTGCAAAGAAGGGATGGGATGAGCAATCTTAGAGAACCCTACTATGAACCTTCTGTAGTAACCAACTAATCCCATAAAATATCTGACTTCTGACACATTTCTGGGTGTTGGCCATCCTCTAATGGCTTCAATATTCTTTGGATCTACTGTTATGCCTTGCTCTGAAATAATGTGTCCCAAGTAGTGGATCTTCTTTTGATAAAAACAACACTCACTCATCTTGACATACAACCGATGTTCTCTCATCACTTGCAATACCAATCTTAAGTGATGTTCATGCTTCTCTTCAGACTTGGAATAGACAAGTATGTCATCCAAGAATACTATGACAAACTTATCCAATTAATTTCTAAATATGTCATTCATTAAGAACATAAATACAATTGGTACATTGGTCAGTCCAAATGGAACCACTACAAATTCATAATGCCCATACCTTGTTCTAAAGGTTGTCTTATGAATGTCTTCTTCCTTGATCCTTACCTGATGGTATCCTAACCTTAGGTCAATCTTTCAGAATATATTTGCTCCTCTTAGTTGATCAAAGAGGTTATCAATTATGGGTAGAGGATACTTTTTATTTATAGTATACTTATTTAATTGTCTAAAGTCAATACACAGCCTCAAGATTCCATCCTTCTTTTTGAAAAAAAGTACTGGTGCTCCCCAAGGTGAAACACTTGGACGTATGTACCCTTTCTTCAACAATTCCTCCAACTGCATTTGTAATTATTTTAACTCTGGTGTGCTCATTATGTAAGGTGTTTTTGACATCGGGGCAACTCCTAGCACTAAATCAATTGAGAAATATATCTCCCTTCTTGGTGGCAACCCTGGTATTTCTTGGAATACATCTACAAATTCCTGTAGTACCAAGAAATCTTCAAGGCTTGGCCCCTTTGTATTTTTTGGCTCTTCCACATGAGCTTCATACAATTGACATCATTTTCTAAAACATCTCTTCAGTTGTAAGGCTGAAATATCCCTTATAGAGATGGGTCTTGGATCTCCTTTCACAGTGTTTTGTTTTCCATCTCCATCAAGACAGGCAAATGTCTTGCTATGAAAATCTAAGACAACGTGATGCTTGTCCAACCAATCCTTTCCAATTAGAATATCATAAGACACCAAGGGTGTGGTATTCAAGTCAACACTAGTAATCACACCATTAAGACTTATGGAACAAATTCTGACCATATCATGGACTCTCCTTTTGGTTCCAGTGGCTAATTGAACCAAACTTGATTTTCCAAGATTACTTTTCTCCAAATGTAATCTACCCACAATTTTAGGATCAATGTAAAAATGGCTTGCTCCTGAATCAATATAAAAAGAAACAGGTTGATTTATTATCTTACCTTCCACCTCGATCATATTGGATTGGTAATATGCTTGTTGATCATCTAAATCTGCATAAATTCTCCCCATATATTTGACTGTTGTATCCTCTTGGATGTTTTGCACAGTCTTCACTCTGTCCTTTTTGTGTGGGCAATCCTTGTACATGTGATCTTCTTTGCATCCCCAACATTGGATTGGTGGTCTTCCCCTTTTTCCCAAGGAGTCTTCTTTCTTGGATTCACCCTTAGCATACTAATCTTGATGATTTCTATTAGGCTCATTCCCATTGAAGGGAGGTTTGAATCCTTTCCTCCTCTGATCGGACTTCTCCTTCTTCTTATCCTTCCAATATTTCTGCAGGGATTCTCTTCCATGGCCTTGCTCATATAGGTATTTAGCCTTCCTGATGGCCTCATTCAAGGTCTTGGGCTCATCGTACCTAATATTTTCTTTATAAAAGGCAGGCAATCCACTTAGAAATATCTGTATTTTCACCTTTGTTGAGGAAAATATATGAATTTATCTTACTCGAGCATTTTTAGATTCTTCTTGGCTAGAGAAAAATAGGCAGGAATGTCACCCTATATTTATAGCCATCAAAAATAAAATCCTAACTCACAAAATCTAGTATTTTTTACGAATAAAAACTTGCTGGAAAACTCATTTTAATATAATTTTATGAATATAACAGTTGTTGAAATAAATGTAGAGACAAAAGTAAAGACACCAATATGATAATCAAGACAGATGAGACATAAAGAAATCCTTTATTTCATTCCAATTCACCAAAGAGTCATTCTCTTTACAAAATTTCATGCAGAAATTTCGGACCAAAGTCAAACTTAGACATCCTCGATGGAACATACAAAAGGACCTGTAACAGAAAATCAAAAACTGAACTCTAAAAGTTGGATTAGCTTGCCACATATTTTTTCCCACTCGACTCTACACAATAGCCTTTGTCAGTCATGAAAACTAATTCACAAACAGACAAGTCTACACAGACTATCAAAGATAGATCAACACCTATGAAAAACAAGTGTCTGAATGATGTAATTCAGCCCTGAATCTTGTTGTCTACAATAAGACCCTGCTATCATAAAAAAGAATTAGGCTTGTGATAAATTAAGGAATGAATGAAAATTGAACTATCTCAACATAAACTCAAAAAGAAAACCTTAGTATGCTTCTCCTTATATACTCCTATTGTTCCTCCCTCTCCTTTTTCCTTTAAGCAAATTAGAATTGGTTGAAGTAGTTGAACTACCTCATAAGTTAAGTTAATTAAAAACTCAAATAACTTTTTAGTTAAGGGGGAAAAGTTATCAATCATAATAAGGTTTTTTAAATAAATAATAACTAGTAGGTGGGACCCCTTGTGACTAACTTTTTCTCTTAACAATCATAACATAACTAGTTAATTAAGAAAAACACCCCTCCTTGTGACTCCCATCATCACATTCATATTTGACAATTTATTTCATTGACATTTGAAATTATTTTCAAAAATATATTACCAATATATCCAAAAAGCATGTTGTCCAAAAATATGAAGTCAACTGCTCTCAACAATAGATAAATAAATAAAACTTAAATCCATGTTTTCCAATCTGTGAGGCAATCTTTCCTTTGTTGCTGCTATCACCTTTTAAACTCTCTGAATTTCCCTTAGGCTGTGTGGATCCTTTAGGCCTAATCTCGTTGATAACATGAGAGCAATCATCCCTCAATTGCATGCAGGAGGACACTGATTTATCAGAATCATTTGAAGGTGAGGAAGGGGCAGTAGTGGCTTTCCCTTTGTCAGAGGCATAGTGGGCCTCAGTTTTCAGCCTTTTATTTGAATAGCTCATTCTTGCATGCATGATTGATTAGCAAATAGTCCCTTTAACAACCATACATGACAACTCCTTAAAAATATGAAATAGATTTTGGCTCAGCAACATATCAGACTCATGCAATCCAATCCATACAAATTGCTTAACTATTATCGATGAGCAAGGGATGAACAAACGTTCTAGGATATGCGAGGGGTTTGTATTGAGAGAAAAATGATAAAATGAGAGGTAAAATAATTATGGTTACTACTCAAAGACAACAAACAATCAACTGTAATGTAAATCAAAGAATATATCACTGTGTTCCAACTAAGAAACTGCGATTTCAAACTGTTTCAAAATAGAATTCTCTTAACTGTAATTAAATTTTAAGAATGGGGAGTGAAAAATGGATGTGGGAAGGCGAGGGGGTTGTAATTAGAGAAAAGCGAAATAATGGTAGGGAAAGAGAGCAGGTACTGTTCATAAAATTAATTAAGTAATCCATAAAATCATTCCATATCAACGTAAAAAATCCAACACCAACCAAAATGATCATTGTGCTAAAAGAACAACTACTGTGTGAAATTCAAACAATTATGTGCATTAAATTGCTCAATGTTCACAATCAATCTGTAACACAATGTCATCAGAACAAGGAAGTATGCATTCCACAACAACCTGTAGAGGATTTGTGTTCTTCTCATTTTTCCATTTAATATTTTAAAACAATTCCCAAATGAATAAACATTCACTTATTTCCACTCTGTCTAGTATCAAAAATCAACCACCTTCCATTAAAACAGACACAAAAAGTATGCCCGATTTTATCCCTCAATTCTGTCTAACAATTAAATTGTAATGAGATCATACTGCTACAACACCCATTCTTATCTTCGTTAAGATGCATGATATTCATTTATCATACATAGTAGACAGTCAAACACAACGATCCATATTTTAATTGCAAAGAAACCGACTTGCCATTTAAACACACAGACAATCAATCACCACTTTAACTCATACTGTGATGTGGAATACATAGACCATTCAACAAAATGCAAGAGCATTTTTGTGACTGTACAGGTCCAATAACTATGAATTTAAACATCCACAAGGTTGGGGTATCAATCCAATACAACAAGGCAGCAATGGTATGCCTGATCTCATCACACAAATCAATCAAATTGCAACAAAGCCATATTTTTTAAAAACCCATGACCCTCTCTGATGGCGCAATCAATTAATATCTATAACATATACAGTGGATGTCCATGCCATATTTTCCACGATTGCAATACCCCCATTTGGTGATTCAAAACACATAGTCACAACAATCATTAACTCAACTTACCATGTTGTATGAACGCCACACATACCCACGCATTATGCACGAAGAATCATTGTGCATTAATCAATTGTAAACTAATTTTGGGTTTATCAATTCAACAATTAAAATGTAAGAGACGACAATAGTGCATTCAATCCAATTCTCCAGTCAACCAAATTACCATGATGAGTTTATCAATTTGATTGTCATAATAACCAATGCGTGACTAAATACCAAAACCAACACCAATGTCAACATAATCAACAGAGACGAACCATAAATCGAACACTGTCGACAATACACCTACAACTCATAACAACCAACAGTATACCCAACAGGCCATAACGGTTCCCTCTATCAAACTTCGGGCTTGAGAAATCAAGGGTTTTCTCTGTGGACCAACACAGGGAAATTGGATTCAACTCCCATCATCGAGTGAGAAACTCCGAGACCAACGGTGCACACACAGGGTATACCACCAATAACTTAGCAGAGAGGGTGACAGTTCATGAGATAGGAGAGACTCTGAACAGAGGAGAAAAGGCTCCATTTTGGCCTTGTAACAATACTTAGAACATGCAAGGTATAACCCTCATGGCTCTCCCAATCAACCAACTAACAAAGTTGAGATAAAACAGAGCCGAGAAAAAGAAATATAATCCACTGCGCAACCATCAGTAGCATGACTAAACCCATACCCAAGTGAAACAATGCGCAGTGACACAAGGAGTTTCAAAACTAGTATACCCCATAAAAGCAAAAGACTAGGTATGGTGATACGAATGTGTAGAGACATCCAGCCACTCTAGACCAAATGAAACCCTCCAACTAAAACCAGCAAGGATGACAGAGAGCCTTTATAGTTTATAACACTTAGAACAACCAATAACACTGTGACTTCAAACATTATTGCAATGAAAACCACCAATGAATCATTCCAGAAAATATCACAAATTTACATAGTTTCCATACTTAAGGAAAGCATAGGCCCATACATCCCGAGCCAATATCTATTTCATAACTAGAGCAGATTCATGGATGGCGAAAAGACGTACCTATAGCCAAAATCACCTTAAAAATGCGAGCTTGGATGAGCGGTTCTTCCTCTACTTGAAAGTCGGAGCCTAACCACAACAAAACACAGTTGAACAATATCCAAACTAGGGTGGCAACCAGTGGAAGGAGTAGGAGTGACATGCAGTAAATGCACGTCGCCTCCACCCTCAAGTCATTCAATTCCTTAGTACACGCCATCCCACTAATCCATTAATTCATTCAATTGAACAATGCATCGAAACCAACATCCACTAATTTCCAAGAGCGCCACCCTCATCACATCTTACCATTTTCAAACTATACAATAATGCATGTCAACTATATAACTCAATAAATCGCATAGCTATTAACTTGTTCAACAATAATTTTAATTTCCATGCATGTAGTGTAGCATAAGAGTATAGTATAACCTCTTCCTTTTTCACTTTGTTATATTGCTTTTATCTTTTTTTTCAACTGCTCTTATATATTATTACTAGCATGTCTCTTGTGTAGGTGTTTCAATAATGAATCCAAGAACAGATAGAAATGATAACAATGGATAACATAGGCCATCATAACATGAAATTAGAGCCTAGAGCAGCAGAAAAAACACATAACATGCCCTATCCATCATTCGATTGTCATAATTAGAACCAACACATAATAAGCCTTATCCATCGCCAATAAAACCAAGAATTCATCAACCATGTAAGCAATGTCGAAAAGCATCATAACCATGAAACAAGAACCAGATTTGATCTCCCAATCTACAAGGGGGTCCCACCTACTAGTATTACTTATTTTGTTAGCTTATAATAATAGGATTTAGCAATACTTTGTGGGAAAAAACCTCGTTACGATTCTAATCATCAACAACCTTCTCATCATTAATGAACCTGGCATACTTTAACAACCCCAAGAACTTCTTCTCATATTCTTCCATAGTCATTCTTCCCAGCCTGAGTTCAAAGAACTCCTGCATTTTCTTGTCATAGAAATGCTCTAAGAGGTACTCCTTATGGAAGTACTTCTTTAACTACTTCCAAGTGATCCTCTTCTCACTAATATGTTCAACTTGCTTCAGTTGATCCCACCACATTGGGGCTTTCCCGTGTAAATGGTAGGTGGAAATCCTGACTTCTAGGTTTGATGAATAGTTATGTAATTTAAAATATCTCCTGAGTCCAAGAAACCATGCCTTAGCATCATCTTCCCTTTCTCTTTCACCATCAAATGATGGTGGCTTAAGCTTCCTCGACTCTCCTTGAAAACTGTCCACTTATTGTCTCCTTCTTTGGTGCTTAATGGGAGACACCTTTGGACTGCTTACGGAATATTTTGATGCATCAAACTTCCTTGCTAAGTAGGGATGTGAGTGATGTCTATGAGTTCCACTAGCACTTCTTGGATACCCAGCTCTTCCACAATCATCTCTTCTTTCATGATACCTGACTTCTTCCTCTTGTTTTGAGTTTGATCCCCTCTTTGTTTGCCTCTACAATTGATTTAAGCTCTGCGTCACTTGAGAATTTATCTGAATTTATTCTCTCATCAGTCTCTTGTTGTCTTCTTTGTAGTTATGCACTTCTATTTTCAGGCTTATTACAGTTTCTATCAATGTTTCTTTCTCTCCTCTTCCCTTGCGTCCATTGGAATCTGTCTCTGCATTACAACTCTGATATTATGACCCTTGGCATCTTTATCATGGCTAGAAGCTCCCTCTCCTTCTT
The DNA here is from genome assembly GCA_032191745.1 of Picea mariana. Taxonomy (NCBI): domain Eukaryota; kingdom Viridiplantae; phylum Streptophyta; class Pinopsida; order Pinales; family Pinaceae; genus Picea; species Picea mariana. The sequence goes on from JASDQU010820141.1 coordinate 57,801, forward strand.
CCATTTCTTGAATACGCATTATGAACTGATGTGTTTAAACCCCTTAATTCTGCAAAATGTGCAAGTCGCCATTTTTTAGAATTATGCATATAAAGAAATTTGCCAAACACTGCTACAAGTCCTCTTTTCTTCTTACTTCATGAAGAATATATCCCCATTCTTCGCAGAATAACAGTGTCATGTCATCCTTGGCTAATACATAATTTCATTTTGCACATGGGATCGGTGTCGGTACCAAGTCCTCTGGACTTAGGCCTTCGTATGTTCTTTGTTGTCAACTCATGTTTCCTCCTGGAGTTACCCTTCACTGAAATCTCCATTAGCTCCACCACAAGGATCAGACAGTCAAGATTTAATCTCTTGTCAAATGGAAGACCTCACCCCCATATGGAGGCTTCACGAGATCAACAGTCTGTGTGCCTTCGCGAATTCGAGCTTCGGCACTTTTCACTTGTAGAGACTTGAAAATCCCTGGAGTGTCAGGTCTCCGGACTAC
>JASDQU010820141.1:70663-81503 GCA_032191745.1 Picea mariana
GGCCATGTCTTTAGCATCCCTCAATCCCAGCACCAGAGCTTCATATTTAGCTATATTATTAGTAGTGACAAAATATAGCTTATAAGAGAGTGTTATTAGCTCTTGTGAATGGGAAATGAGGAGTATACCTTCCCTAGATCCTTCCTTTGATGAAGAGACATCAAAATACATCTTCCATACTTTTTTTTTGTTGATCTGTCAATGGTTGATCTTTGTGTTGGCTAACTGATATTTCAAGTTCATTGTCATTTAAATGAAAAATAGATGATTCGATCTCACCCTCAACAACATATATTGGGTGATTGCTTGGATTTTGATGGTCACTGATGATATAGGCTAATATTACCTCTCTGTATAGCCTCCTATGTTCCCCTTCGAACACATGGATGGTAGCGTAAGTGAGGTCCATTTATAATGATCCTGCAACCTTCTTAGTCGAAGTTATGGATAAGAGCATACCAAACTTTGGGGGAATGTCAACCACAACAATGTCCATCACTACACTCTTCATTGGTAATTGTGCCCAAGAAACCACCATATCTTTTATCAGTCCCAGACATTTTACTTTCTTAGAATCAAAGAAGTACATGTCCTGGTAGGGTTTGGTGATCTCCAGACCTAGTTCTTCCATAAAAACTTTGGGCATAACATTGTGTGAGGCTCTTGAGTCCATGAGATAGTTATGTATGATATTATCATGCAAATTTAAAGATATATATAGAGGTGGAGAAGCATCGGAGCAATCCTCAATGTGTGGACCCACAGTAATGGCTTGGTTCTAATCCTGCAGACTAATTACATCAGAAGATACAATAGAAGTAGTTGGATGCATAAATTTCATGATATATTTTTGGAAAGGTTCATTCTTCATCAATTATGTCAAAGGAACATGGATCTTGATCTTGCTTAACTCAATTTCTAGGTTGAAAGAGGTTGGTGGCCTATCAACTTCCTTTATTTCAAGGACTGTAGGTTTAGAGGGGGTAAGTTGTTGAGATTTAGATGGCATACCTTTACTTGGATTTGGCTTGGGAAGGACTTCAATCTGTTTGTTTTGATCATAGGTAGTGTCTTTGGGAGCCCTCACTCTTGTCCTCAAATCATATTTTTTCTAGGGTTTGCCTTGACTAACTCCCTCTTCCCCTATCTGATTATCAAAATGATTTGACAATTGTGCTACCTGATATTCTTGCTGCATTAAGTGACTGGTATAATAATATGGTTCATTGAAAAGTACAATAGTATCATCTACAACATCGATGTCTACATCCATCTCCTCAATATGATTGTTTTGGAAAGGAGGTGCTACCCTTTGATCATCAACATTCCTCCTTTCTCTCCGCATCATCTAAGGGGCACTATTAGGCCTTCTAAACTAGTTTGGATTTCTATTTCCATCCCCTTGAAAAAATTTGTTTGGTTGTTTAGATTCACATTTCATCTTAGTTATTTCAGATGTCAGATCCTTCAAATTTTTTGTCATTTCATCAAGTTTGGGGTTAGACCTGACTGGGTTAGAGGAGGTAGGGGAATATTCTCTATGTTTCCTCTTGTCTTTATCAGATCTAGTCTTTAACCTGTCTGGGGCCAAGATATTGGATTCAACCTCAATGAATACTTCCTGCATGGAAAACAAGGTGTGGGATCTTCTCTCCCTCAACAGAAGGGAGAACTCTACATCAAATTCATTGGCATAAGTGATCTTGGCAGAGGCTTCAGTTGGTTTGATCTCATCTAGGATTCTACCATACATATTATTGAATCTCTTGGTGAAGTCTGAACTTCGGAGCTCCAGAGAACTGGGCTTGCTCTGGATGGAAAACTCTTGGAGTGACAATGTTGTGAAGTGACATGGTGGCCTGATTTCATATGATGTCACGGATGTTGATGTGTCACATAAGGAAAGTGACATGTGTCACTAAAACATAAGTGGATGATGAGACCTAAATGACCAAAAATGAGTGCCACATGTCAGGGCCGGATGGAAGCCACGTGTCTCCATGGATGAGCGCCACAAGTCTTGACGGATGAGTGTCCCATGCTTCAACACTTAGGCACTCCGGAGTTGGGTTTGCTCTGTATCTAAATCTCCCAGAGTAGTACGGGCCCGGAGTGACGTGGTAGTGAGTGCCCACTTTGGCACTTCGGGGCTCCGGAACTTCGACACTTGCTTGCTCTAGACCAAAACCTCCCGAATAAAAAAACTCTCGGAGTGACATGGAAGTGAGGGCCCACTCTGGCACTTCGGGGCTCCGGAACTCCGAAACTTCGGGAGTTTTGGATTTTGAAGCATGAAAATATCCCAGAGTGACTTTCTCTAAGAGTGATTAGCTCATATTTACTGTTAATTAGACAGGGATTACTTTAACCATCAATTTTAATGACTCTGGGACTTCGAAAGTTCGTCCCTTCAGCGATTTAGGCCTATGTTGAGTTGAAAAAATTCCGGAGTGACGTGGCAGTGAGGGCCCACTCAGACACTTCATGGCTCTGGAACTTCGAAGATATGTGCTTGTCGTTAAACCTCACATTTGTTGAAAACCCTGAATGCACAAAAACCGTCGATCGGAGTGACATGTTGGATCTTCATCGTTGAAATTTAATCTGTTGTTTGCTTTTATTTCAATCCCAAAATGGACTTCTCTGAATGTTGTGTTTTTGCTCATGGATTTTCCCTGTGCATACAACATACTTGATCAACCTGTTGTAAGCTCAATCAATAAAAAATAAGATGACAAGTAATTCGAACCAAATCACAATATGTGTTTATCCTTCAAGAAAAACAGAAAAACTATGCGCAAAGAATCAGTCAAGCAATATAATAACAAAAACCAAGTCATTGAATAGATGGGAAACTAAATTTATCAACCAGAAGAGGAAAAAATTGACAAAGGGATAGGGAAGTGAGAGAGGAGGGGCAAGGGTGAAAACCTAGGTTACAACACCATTGAAAGAAGATGCCAAGCCTTTCAAGAAAAAGTTAAGAGAAATAAATCCAAATTTGGACCTCTCATCCAAAAGAATTGCAAAAGATGCCAAAGGCCAAGATTATTGCTCCCATAAGACATTGAACTTGGTTAGCTAATCTCATGGTTGTAAGGAATAAAAATGGGGAGATAAGGTTGTGTTGACTTTGCAATTTTGAATGCATTATCTAAAAAGGACAATTATTCATTGCCCAATGTTATCCCCAACTCCTAGGGATAACTAAGGAGATGATTTCTCGAGGCCCTCATGTTGCAGATATGGAGTACCAAGAGATATCCTGACCAATAGTCTCCACTTGCATAGACAAAGACCCACCTTGCCACCACAAATCCAGGTTCATCACAATGATATCCACCACATCAGCTAGATTTCAGAAGACATTGGGTCTTGCTCCATGAGGTACAAGCCATTTATTATGGTGAGTGTCATTTCAATATTTGAGGCATTTGAGTTTGTTGCGTCTATTACTATTTTTTATTACGTAATGTTTCCTTGGACATTATGCTCTTTGCCCTGTTTTACTTTAGTGGTTGACATTGTGCCCTAGCAAGTGGGTCACCCTTAGGGATAGTTTTTCTACTGGGAGGCCCTCTTGACAAATCATCATGCCATTCCCAACCATACTTGTCACTTTCCACACTTCATCCCCTCATCTCCTTACCTTTTTGGATTTTTAGGTTTACTGACCCAAGAAGGGGTTGTCTCTCATTTCATGGGAAGAAGAGGATGAAGGCCCAAAGGCTTGTAGCTAGAAAAAGATAAAATCCAATCATTAACCTTCTAGATGATTTCCTCCCAAGGAAAATGAAATTTCTCTCATAACAAACTGATGGGACCCATAAAAAATGACTAATACAAAATGCCAACCAAGGCGGAGCATGTGTGGCCACTGTTTTCAATGCTTAGGTAGAAGCCCCACACATTTTTTAAACTTGGGGAAGCATAATGTGACTAGGGTAGAGTCAAGGTGGGAAAAAATTTTCATGCTTAGGTAGAAGCCCCACCTTGGCTTCAACTTGGAAACATCTTAAAAGAATAAAAAGCAATAAATGGGCTTGGAAAAAGGTTGCATTGAAAATGATGGTGCAACACACCCTCTACAAAGGCACCCATAGATGAGACACTACAACTCCTTGTATGTCATGAACCCCATGCCCAAAATTCTTCCCCCCATCCATTACAGCTCATCCACATGATTTAGAAAGAGATCCCCTCCAAAAACACCCCTAAACTTGAGGTACAATTCACCCAATAGGTCATTTTTTCAACCCTCCCATACCTAAACTTGGGAAACTGCATAGGGTCTTTGAGCATTGGTTTATTTTGATGAAGTGGTTTGGATGTACATGCTCAAATAGCTCTTTTATTGATTTTATTTATTGATCATGATGCATTTTACTTGAGATCCTTGGAGGGCGTATCCATTTGTCTTTACAAGACCTAGTTGGTGGACAGTTTTGGAAGAACAAGCCCAGCTTGGGATTCCATGGGGCTTGAAGCCCATAGGTTGGATGTCAACGGCCCACACTATGGATTATGATGACATGCCTTTGAATTCCTAGAGGACACCTTGTAGTATCTTACCCAACTACTACATGCCAAACGACTTGCTTGAAAGGGCCAAAACGTCACCTTTTAAGGGCTTGACGTCACCCTAGGGATAGGGTTTGGTGGTGATGATGGACACTTGGAATGTTTTGAAGGAGGAGGCCTTTTTAGGCCTAACGTTCCCTTCTCCAACTCAATGACTTGACCAAAAGTGCCAAACATTACCCAAAATAAGGGTGACGTCATGTTTCTAGGGTTTCTTTTATGTGCAAAGTATGAATTAAATAATATTATTTTTGTAAAGGGGCCAGATAAGAGATGTTTACCCCTTGTATTTTGTTTTACCCTAAGTTTTATGGATAAAATATTTTTAGAGGATTTTTATAAATAGAGATCATCTCTATTTCATTTATCATCATAGCTCTCCCATTGTGAGAAGACTAACGGCTGAAATTTTCGCTAGAATTGAGAATTTTGGTATCTCTCTCTCTTGAAAATGAGTTTTGGTGTTATATCTTGGTGAATGGATGAGGCTAAGTGGTGCACACATCTTATATGCCTATGTTCTTTCTCTTGGATGGTAATTTTCTTGGTGAACTAGGGTTTGATCTCTCTCTCTCTCTTGGAATTGGTAAGGAAAATATGCATTAGTTAGTTCTCTCTTGATTATTATTGTTCATTGTTGGTTGAAACCCTAGGAGGAGTATGTTGTATACACCATCCATTAAGCTCCATATTATTTCCTAAATTTTACAAGTCATTTTTGCAAGGGTTTCTAGGAAAAGTACGAGTGTGTACACCCTCCTAGATTTTCCCTAGTTTCATTCGCATTCCCTAGGGAGTAAGAGGATTTACACCCCTAGGGATTTTGTTGGTATAACTTGTAATTAAAGACTCTATTCACCCAAATTTTAAAGGCACTAATCTAATTTTTTTCATTGGAGAAAAAAAATGTTTGCATTGGTAAACGTGTTTTGATGAGATATTGAAATTGTTTAAGTTGGAAACTTTTTTGCATGCTAAGAGCTTGTCAAGGCTACTAGGACATCTTGATTGGCTTGGTATTCTTAGAGTTATAACTAATGAAAATCTACAACCATTAGGCATGCATCAAAACATCTTCTTTGGTTAACTTTAACTTGCAATTTGACTGTGGAATTTTGCTAGTAACCCATTATTTTCATTGTGCTGCTAATTAGTGAACTTTTGGTTGGATTACTTGCTAATTTTTGTGGTTAAAATTTGTTGTTGTAGAAAATAACTGCAACAGACACTTGATTGTCATATATATACTCTGAAAACTTATCATTACAACCGTCCAATACCACTAAAGTTGTGCTAAAGTGTTGAGAGATTATCTACATGTTTTATGCGTTATAACTCAACTAATCTGTGATGCTTTAAGTGGTTAAATCTGCAATAGTTACTTGACTTAATTACTGATATATATATTTGTTTATTGCTGCAATTAGGGACAAAAAGATTAACTTTCTTGTCCACTTGATATATTACGTGCATGGATTTACTTGTGTCTCAAGAAAGTACAAACATTTTCAGCAGGTACCCAAGGACTTGGCAACCTTAAACCACTCCCAAGACATGTCATCAAAGCCATATTCCACTTAGAAACTTGACCTATAGGGGAATCCATTCATAAGTATCACTTTCCATCTCATTTCCCCTTAGGGTCACCGGGATTCCCCCCTTAAGGTGATCACTTCACCTCTAAAGTGACAGGAATACCTATCTAAAGTGGTATTGAGTAGGTGTTCTCTTAGTTGTCTCCATATTGTGCTTTGGGTCTAGATTTTCCCAACCTAAAACTTGTGCGATAACACCCAACATGGAACATTTATTACAAGTGATCACGGGATCAGGGAGGATGTCCATGTTAGATGGATTTTCTGGCCATAACCAAGTTCTAGTGAATGAAGATGATCAATATAAGACACATTCACTACACCGGGAAACATTTGAATACTTGAGAATTCCCTTTGGCTTACTCAACGTTGGAGCTACATTTCAAAAAGCCATGGATTTTTCATTTAGGGATATCATGGGTAAGATAATTGAGATTTACCAAGATGATTTAAAAGTGTTCTCAAAGGAAATATTTTATCACATAAAACATATTAAGCAAGTGTTCGAGCATTGTCATAAATAGAGAATCTTGTTGAATCCTAAAAAATCAATTTTGGGGGTTGAATCGGGTAAGCTACTTGGGCACATAGTCTCTAAGGATGGGGTAAAGGTTGATCCAAAAAGGATAGAATCAATCAAACAAATCCCTTTTCCCAAACATAAGAAGGATCTTTATTTGTCCCTTGGAAAAATAAACTTCATAAGAATATTCATTCCCAACTTTGTTGAGATCACTAAGCTTCTATTGAGACTAATTCAAAAAGATGTTGATTTTAGATGGAATGATGAGGGTAGACAAGATTTTGAAATGATCAAAGAAGCAATTGTGAAATCCATTGTATTAGATGGTCCTGATTATTCAGAGGATTTCAAAATATTTTCATTTGCTTCTAAAGATACTATCACCGATGCCTTATTCTAGAAGAATGATCAAGGTGAAAAGAAGCATATAGCATTTAGGAGCAGATCCCTTCGAGAGACCGAATTAAAATATTCCATTATGGAAAAGAAATCTCATGTTCTTGTCAAATCCCTAAATCATTTTAGGGTGTATGTTGGATACTCTAATACAGTGGCCTATGTTCCCCACTTAGCGGTCAACAATATATTATCTCAACATAATTTCTTGGGAGTTAGAGGCAAATGGGTGGAAAAAACACAAGAATATGACTTGGAAATTAGGCCAACTAAGTTGATAAATGGGTAAGGGTTCGAAAAAATGCTAACCGAAGGAAATGAGACTTCTCTTGGAATAAATGGAATAAATAATCTTATGATTTCCATGGTGGTTGACAAATTAGAGCAACATGAATGGTATGCAGATATAAATTTATTACCTTAAGAACCTTACATGTCCTTATCATCTAGTGGATTATAAGAGAAGAGAGTTAAGGTTTAAAGCTTCGGGGCTAGAGGAATCCAAAGAGACTGATCCTTAGGTGTGTGGACCCCAAAGAATCAAAGAGAATTATGGAAGAATTGCACAAGGAGTTATGCGGTGGGCATTATGCACCAAGAACAACAACCCAAAAGATTTTAAGGGTGGGTTATTATTGTCCCACTATATTCATTGATGTCCTTAGGTTTGTAATATTTTATCAACTGTGGCAACTCTTCATAGGTAGGTAAATGTTATCTACTTTGCCTTTGTAGCTAGTCATAGTGGGTGCACCCTTCCAACAATGGAGCCTAGACTTCATAGGTGAATTTAAGGACAATTTTAGTAATGGTTATCAATGGATTCTCATGGATACTAATTACTTTACTATATGGGTTGAAGCAATACCTACAAAAAGGGTGACTGACAAGGTAGTGATGGAATTTTTATAAGAAAAAATCATCACCAAGGTTGGTGTTCCAACGAAGATTACTATCGATAATGCCAAAGCCTTTAGTTCAATAGATATGTCCACATTTTTTTTTAACTATGAAATTGTCCTATCCCACTCCTCCAACTATTGTCCCCAAAGAAATGGTCTTGTCGAGTCTAGTAATAAGAATTTGATGACCATCATCAAAAAGATAGTGGGGGATAAAAAGAAAATTTGGCTTGGTAAAATAAAGCACACATTACAGGTTGATAGGATAACAAAGAAAGAATCCACATGAAAAAAGTTAAAACCCATTTGTATTAGTATATGGGACAAAAGTCGCATTGCCCATGCACTAGAAGATCTCAGTATACTAGATTTTGCAGCAATTCTCCTCTGACCAAGATGCAGTCAATAGTAGAATTAATCAATTAATAGAGCTTGATGAAAGTACAAGGAATACCTTCGGTCACTTTGCAGAAAATCGGGAAAGGGTTAAATGAAAATTCAATAAAAAGGCTCATCCAAGAATTCTTCAGAAAGACGATCTTGTCCTCGTCTGAAATAAAAGAAATAAAAAAATTATAAAGTGTGTCAAGTTCGATAGTTTGTGGTTGGGACCATTCAAAATTGAGAATTTTGTGAGGTGGAAATTCCTTCTACCTCATTCACTTGGATGGTGAGATACTTCCATTGCATGTAAACATAAAATCCTAAAGTTGTTCTTCAAAGATAACACCTGATTGCATGGGGCATCTAGGTAAGATATGTTAGGATGAATAAGCTCTTTAACACGAGCATTAGATTTTACATTTATGCATTCATTTTTTTTCCTTTATGCATTAGAACTATATCTCCATGAATGTGGTTAATGATTTCATTATAATATATTATTCTTTAATCATGATCTATCTAATTGCTTTTCTGCTTTTATTTTATATTATACAAGAAGGGATAAGGAACTTGTGTCTTCGTCCCTCTCCAGGATCTAATTTGTGTTTTGTGAGATTGTTTTAGCTTATCAGGTTTACGTATTTTGTAATTCTCACTCACTTTCATAGAGCACATGTCCCCAAGTTGGAGCCAATTGTTGCCCCTCAGTTTGCATCAAGGTAACCACTTTTTTATTCTCCATATTGTCCCAGCATCTGAGTTGATTTTGTGAACTTTTTTTATGATGTTAGAACCCAATGGTCCATGATCAGATGTACCTTCATGAGTGCCTTTATGATATATCATGATGAGCCAGTGATGATGTAACCATTGTATTTTCACCAGACCATGCTTAGTGATCTATATCAAGTGTTTTTTTTACTTAGGTGGTTTCTTTAGACGCGTGTGGTTGGTCAAGGACTGTTCTTCTAGATTCTATTTCAAGACTAATCCTGCCCTTATGGATTTTTCTAACAATATTATAAAGATCATTTATGGTTGAGGTGGGTGTGAGGGAGTCTTGGGGTAGGTCTATTGGGACACATGACTTAGAGTTCCCCTAGATTTTTCCACTTTACCATTTGTAAAAATTGTGTTATGTTATTGTAAATGTTTATACCTAGAAGCACACTTTCTCTTTAGCCTAATGATGCAGGAGAATCACCAGCACATCAAGCGAGCCAGCACATCAAGCGGAGGACAGTTGGATAAGCCAGGACAAATTTTGAAAATACTTTGAGACTGTTGCGCAAATCTTAAATGAAGCCATTTATGAAGGCGCACTTTGTATATTGTAAATGGACCTTGAGCGGATAGCTCTCATCCTTAGGTAGATAGTCGGCATTTAATATAGTTAATGCTGGTAGATAGGATTTTAATTCTAGATTTGATAGCCTTAGAGTCCAAGAGGGAAAACGGATATAGACACCCTCATTTTATCATTGTAACATTAGTTAGAGCATTCAGAAAGAAGAAGAGCATGCAGAGAACTATATGAAGAACACCCATGTACAGATATTTGAATTAATAGAAGAAAGCTTTGATTCAAATTCATGGTTTGTGTTGTTTCTTTTTGTATTGATGTGGTGCTCATGAATGTTTGCTTCATGTCATACAATTGCTTTTATATGTTGTGTATGTGATTTCATGTGTGAATTGAAGTCTAAGAGAGGAAGAGTGAATGAGTTTCAATTGTTTCTCCAATTGAGCCAGGGGATTCCTGCAATGAGTGCAGTCGAATTGCCCGCAAGGAGTGCGTTGACAGAAGGGTCCAACTAGAGAAATCTTTTGTTCTCATATTCTCGAAGGTGCGTTAGACCCAGTGCCGTGAAAGGAGTGCGCAGGCCAAGCTCAGTCTCAGAGTTGTGATTCTGAGCTGAGTATCGGAAGATTGCTGCTGCAGATGTGCGCAGAGTCGAGTGCCTTCAACACTTAAGCGTTGTTGAAGATTTGTCACAAGGAGTGCGAGCAAGGTTTCCTTTTGAGAACTGAAGTTGTGGAAAAGATCAGGATGAATAGGCCTTTGAATTCACTAAAGGGTAAGTACAGGGAAGCTGCCATGGAAAGTTTGAGAGAAGCGTCGCAGGTTGGCGAGCGGGGAACGAGTCTCGTGGGGAAACACTTCTTCATTTCGCAGAATCATCAAAGGGAGAACGGATGGACGAAATCTTTGAAGGAGATTTCACGAAGTTCCATGGGCCGTTGGATCTCACAGAGGTGCGAATAGGTTACAGTGTAAGTGTGAAAGAGGTTCGAAGCTCAGGAGGGAGCAGAGCCGTCGATCTGAGATAGGGGGACCGTCATATCTACACGTGACATCGCGTATCGGGGAATCGCGAGTCGAAGAACCAAGTTGTTGTAACGAAAATTATGATATCGCAATCCACGATATCCCGACAAGATCAGAACCATCCATCATT
>JASDQU010820141.1:86291-105174 GCA_032191745.1 Picea mariana
TTTGAATAGTGGATTTCTTATAGCCCCTATCCACCATCACACTTGTAAATCAAACAACCAAATTAGATGTGTAGCTTGTAGATCAAGTGATTTTATGCTACCCCCTAATCTTCCTTTAGAATTGGCCTCTAAGATTACTCACATGACCCCATTTCCCAAACAATTAAAGGTATTGATCTCCATTTTATCCACCACTCCCCAACCATGTAAATTCCATTTTCATTTCTCCATTTAGTTTATGATTCTAAGCTTCCTCATATTCCCACTATCTACTACACACATTAAGCTTAGTAGCCCATAGGGAATCCCCCCTTGGTTAGGATTCCGTTTACCCTAGCCTAAAGTGCATCAGAGAACTGGTGAGATGAAAGTGATGATGTAGACAATAAAATTTGATTCACTCACGAGATATAAAAACCATGCAAACACATGAGAATGGAAAATAACTCTCTTTTATTCCTTCTCCATTGTAACTATTACAATGGAAGTTCAACCCCTTATAACTACTATATGAGATTTTCGAAAACAACTACTTTTAGAAAATTCTCGCATGACTCTAAAATTGACCCATAACTAAAAGCTAACTAGAGAAACACTATTTGTCAACTCATTTTTATGATTAAGTGCATAAACTAAGAGATAACTGATAATTACAAATTTAAAAAATCCTGAAAAAAACACTAAAACCCCAATTTGATGCCTTATATGAAGGAATTTGGCCCCATAAATGTGTCCAAACGTGATCCAATCTAAAGTATTAGATCAACATGGTAGTGAACTCTTCAAGACGCAACTCCCTGTAAAATTTTAGCCTCAAACAGATAACTGAGTCAAAAGTTATGACCCTCGAAAATCCCTGCATCATTCTCCTCTTGTTGAAAATAACACAGCTCTTGCAAGTTACTGTCTTCAAACTGTTGTCACTTAACAAGATCTAGGTTCAACAAGTCACCCTATGTAATCCATGTACTCTTTGTTGGTGCTACGCCTTCCCACTGGACCAGATATCGATTGTATTGGCCTTGTCAAGTATGCAGGGTCTTCTTATCTAAAATATGCACAATCTTTTCATTTTTCTTGCTCGGAATGGCATGTTGCCAATCCACCTCTGCCTCATTTTCATCACCCAAATCGTCTCCATGGAAGATATATAAATCAGAAACTTTAAACATAGGGGAAATATCAAGATCAATTGGTAAATCAACCTTATAAACATTGTCATTATTTTTTTTGAGAATCTTGCAAGGACCAATTTTCTTATACTTCAATTTGTGGTAGGTTCGTCTAGGAAACCGCTCTTTCTCTAAATAAACCATCACCCAATCACCTTCATTGAATACTTGGTATTGTCAGTGAGCATCTTTTATAATTTTGTTCTGTTCATTACTGGCCTGCAACTTTTGTCTCACATGTTGCTGCAATTGTTGAATGTGTTCTGCAAATGCTTCCCCATCATCACTGATCCTATCCCCAAGTGGTAACTGCACCAAATCTAGGACACCCATAGGATTTCTACCGTAAACAACCTGAAATGGATATTTACATGTAGATCGTTTCACTTAACTATTGTAGGCAAATTCTGCTTGAGGTAAATCTAAATCCCACTGCTTGGGCTTCTCTCCAACAATGCTCTATAACAGGTTTCCCAAACTATGCTTTACTACCTTGGTTTTTACATCTGTTTGGGGGTGATAAACACTGTTGAACTGTAATTCACTCCCCATTTTCTTTCATAAAGTCCTCCAAAAATGACCTAAGAACTGAGTATCTCTATCAAAGGTAATAGTTTTTGGAAGCCCATGCAATCTAACAATTTCTGAAAAAAAAACAATTCTGCCACCCTCGATGCATCATTAGTTTTCTTGTAAGCAATGAAATGATTCATTTTAGAGAACCTATCAACAACCACAAAAATAGAATCATTACCTCGTTGTGTGTTTGGGAGCCCCAACACAAAGTCCATGCTCAGATCTGTCCATGGATATGTGAGCACTGGTAATGACATCTACAACCCTTTGTTATGTTGGGTTGTAGATGTGCCACATACCTAGTTATATCCTTTTTCATCTTCAACCAATAATTCTTATCTTCGATTAAGGCTAGTGTCTTATCCTTTCCAAAATGTCTTTCCAAACCACTATTGTGAAGTTCTCTGATAATATTTTCTCTCATAGAACCAATTGGAATGCATAGTTGTTTTCCTTTGAAGAGGTAGCCATCTTGCATAAAATATTCACCATGAGTAAGATCCATGTTCCCAATGACTAGATTATTCAACTAATCCAAAATCTCCCAATTTTTTTTATTAGATGCATAGAGATCCTTCAATGCAACAAACCCAATTACTTTATTTTCCATGTTTGTCAAAAGAACAATGCGCCGATTCAAAGCATATGCAACTTGATTTTGTCTTCCTAATTTGTGTTTCAGAACAAAGGTGTAGCCTTGTAAGAAAGAGACCCTTTTTGCATGTCTATTGTTCAATTTCTTTGGGGTGTTTACATATTTTAATGCAATGTGATCGATAAATAACACAAACTCCTTCGACACTAAATAACCCCTCCAATGTCGCAATGCTTGCACAATTGCATAAAATTCTACATCATATGTGGAGTAGTTCTTTCTTACCTCATTCAAATTTTCACTAAAAAATGCAATTGGTCTACCTGCTTGGCTAAGTTCAGCTCAAATGCCTACATGTGAAGCATCACAGTCTACCTCAAACACTTTATCAAAATTTGGTAAGGCTAATATAGTTGCCTCGGTTACCTTCTTCTTTAGAACTTAAAATTTTCCTCAGCTTCATTGGTCCACATGAATGCCTTGCCTTTCGCGCAATGTGTTATGGGTGCTACAATACTGCTAAAATTTCGAATAAATTTTTGGTAAAAGGTGGCCATCCCATGAAAAATTCATACCTCTGCTATGCTCCCGGGACTAGGCCACTCTAAAATTCCTTTGACCTTCTTTGAATCCATCTTGACTCCTTCTACTGAGATGACAAAACCTAGAAATACCAAAATTTCTTGCAGGAACCTACATTTCTTCAGGTTTGCATAAAGCTGATATTTTCTCAACACATCCAATATAATTTTTAAACACTGCAAGTGATCTTGTTTGTTGTTACCAAAAACTAGGATGTCATCAAAACAAACGACAACAAACTTAACAATATAAGGTCGAAGCATAATGTTCATCAACTACATGAAAGTACTAGGTGCATTGGACAACCCGAATGACATCACCATCCATTCATAGAGTCCATCCCTGGTCTTGAAGGTGGTTTTCCATTCATCCCCTTCGTGAATTCTAATTTGGTGGTATCCACTTCGAAAATCAATTTTACTAAAATATTTAGCTCCGGCCAACACATCCATCACATCGTCCAAACACGATATAGGAAATCGATATTTGATGGTAATTTTATTGATTGCTCTGCTATTTGTGCACATCCTCCATGTATTATCTTTTTTTGGAGTCAACAATGCCGATACAACACATGGACTCATGCTTTCTCTCACCATACCTTTCTTTATATGTTCTGTTACTTTTCAATTGAGCTCTGCATTTTGTGTATGACTCATCCTATAGGCTACCTGATTAGGTAAAGATGATCCTAGGGTTAGATCAATGTGATGTTTAATATCTCTCTTTGGTGGAATGCCATTAGGTAGTTCATTAGGGATAACATCAACATATTCTTCTAGTACCTTGGCCACTTCAGTAGGGATTGGTATGTCTTCCCCGACTCCTTTTTGCACAATTAATGCATAGCAGAATCCTATTGCCTATGTTTCCTTAACAAGCCCTCTTTCCGACAACATATTCTTATCTTTCCCTTCATCCTTAAGGGGAAATAAGACGACTTTCAATCCATCCTTCCAAAATGTGTAGGTATTCTTTTCTCCATCATGAATGACTTTTTCGTCATATTGCCAAGGCCTCCACAATAACAAAGGGCATGCATCCATCAAAATGACATTACACCATACTTCATCTTTATAAGTCTTACCGATGGAAAAATTGATCAACCATCTTTTATTAATGGTGACTTCATTCCCTTTTTTGAACCATGCAATTTGTTAAGGATGGGGATGTGTTTCACTGTGTAATTTCAACTATCTACCATCTCTTTGGAAACCATATTCTCATAATTGCCACTATCAACAATAACTTGACATACCTTTCCCCTAGAAGTGCATCTAGTTCGAAATTTTTTTGTCTGAAGCCAAGAATATTCATTGCCTCTACTCTACCTTTGCTCTTTTTCGGGAATCACCATTGACCTTCGTATCATGAGATTCTCCCCCATATTGGGTGGGACCTTAGATTCAACTCCTTCTTATTCATTCTCATATTGGACCAAGTTTAAACTAGGTTGTTTTCCTTGCTTCGTCTCTTGCATGTTATAATTTGAGCATTCAAATCCTCAATGACCCTCTACACCACACCTAAAACACACATAAGGTCCTCATCTTCCACCACCATAACCTCTACCCCTATGTAATCCTTTTCCTCGTAGTTGATTCAGGTTACCTTGTCGAATATCTTCTGTTTTCTCAGCTCTTTGATATGATTCACCTATGCCATAGTTAAAACCACCACATGAGGCAGACGAGTTACCCCTCCTTGCTCCTCTATTCCTTTGAGAAAATTTTCAGTTTTGTTTTTCCTTAGCCTTTAAGGATAATTGGTATGCCTTTTCCACACTACGAATCCTATGCATGCTCAATTCATCTTGAATAGAAAATTTTAAATAATTCACATACCTTGCAACCAGTTGCTCATCAATTTCTTGGAGATCCACATGAATGGACAACTAATAAAACTCGTTTGTGAGTTCCTCCACGATGGACAGGTTTTGCTTCAAGTTCTAAAATCTACGAAAAAGGGTTTGGGCATAGTCCAAAGGAAAAAAAAAATTATCGCAATTTTTTCGCATCTTATTCCAGGTCCTAATTTTGTCTTTTCCTTTTTTTGTTCTATCTTTCTGCACATGATCCCACCATATCATGGTGTGACCCTTCAACTTGGTGCATGAAAATTCCACCTTCTTTTCCTCTGTCATAGGCTTCCATTCAAAAAACATTTCCATGGCGTTCATCCAATCTATAAACTCCTCTAGTTTAAGACTCCCTCAATATTCTGAAACTTCTATTTTGATCCCATCATTTCTCCCTTCTAGAGCCATGAGCATCCTTTCTTCAAAATTCATGAACTCTAATTGTTCTTCTTGGTCTATCTCCTCATCAAACACTTCTCCTTGTATTATTCTCTGTCTATCCAACACATTTGTAAGATATGCTACTTGCCTTTGGAGTTTTTGCATATCTTGATGCATCTAAGCAAGACCTGCTCTACCTCTTCCTCTCCCAACCATATTCTTTCTTTGATACAAGATGATGTAGCCAATAAAGTTTGATTCACTCACGAGATCTAAAAACTAGGCAAACACATGAGAATGGAAAATAACTCTCTTTTATTCCTTCTCCATCCTAACTATTACAATGGAAGTTCAACCCCTTATAACTAATATCTGAGATTTTCGAAAACATCTAATTTTAGAAAAAAACAACTAATTTTAGAAAATTTTCGCACGACTCTAAAATTGACCCATAACTAAAAGCTAACTAGAGAGACACTATTTGTCAACTCGCTTTTTTGATTAAGTGCATAAACTAAGAGATAACTAATAATTGCAAATTTAAAAAATTCTGAAAAAAAAAACACTAAAACCCCAATTTGAGGCCTTATATGAAAGAATTTGGCTCCAGAAATGTGTCAAAACGTGGTCTGATCTAAAGGATCATATCATCACAGACATGAATTCTTCAAGATGCAAGTCCCTGTAAAATTTCATCCCAAACAAATAACCGAATCAAAAGTTATGACCCTTGGAAATCCTTGCATCAAGTGGCCAACCTCCTAGTTCCACAAGGATAGCACCCATCTTTAGGAATTTGAACAAAGGTGTTGGTTTGTGTGTTAACATGGTCAAATCCTATCTTAGAGGTCCTATTTATGTAGTTAGGGATGGAAATGATGCATGAAATATCACTAGATCCACCCTAATATGCTAGAAATAAATGCATAAATTTCACAAGGAAGGGCTCCAAAGGATGCCCCTTCAACTGACAACCTAACTTTACCCTAGAAATGGACTCAATTCAATTTGCAATTATTCCTAATATATATCATGCAAACTATTAACTCCAAAACTAAGATAACAAAGGAGAAAATAGGTGTTACCACACTAGACTCTTTCCAGGTAGTAGATGTAAAGTCTCTTAGCCTTTACTATGTGAAAGATTCTACACTTAAATCTTGAAGAACCAAAATATTCAACCACACATGCAAGAAAATCCTTGAAAAAAACCCCAAAATATCCTTAATGCTGGATATTCAATAAATTCTCTCTCAAATATTCCAACAACAACAAAATAACGAAGGAGGGGAGCCTCTTATATACATTTTTAGGCTCAACAACTCTCTCAATATGATAATATTATCCAAGGTGAAAATCCTTAGATCTAGCCAAGGAAATCATAAATAACCTTTATCCTCTAAATACTTAAGGAGGATAAGGTCTAACAATGCATGAAAAATAAAGTGGTTATGCCACATGTACACAAGTCTCCATGGGAGGAGGACATCTCTATCAAAATAGGAGAAGGTGAGGTCAAAATGATCCAACATATAGCCTCTAGTCAAGGAGTGAGGCTTAACAACCTTTGTCAAACAAGGTCGACCCATCAACATATGAAATGGATAGCATGCAAGGCATCAAATGGTGGCATGTGTGGCTCCAAAAGGTGGAAAATTCCTCTCCAAATGCTCCAACAATCCAAACATGAAGTCTCCAAGGTCTAACCAACTCCTCAATCCATTACAACAATCACCTCCAAGAACTAAGGGGTCCAAAACAAGCTTAACGTCCAAGCAAGATGATAACAACCTCATCAAAATATGGATGACTCGTTAAGAAGGGTAACATAAGCCTCCAAATATGTGTCAAATGGTGGAGCACTCCAATGGGGATGATGTTTCCTCATCTCATAAACCATAATGCATGAAAAATAACCATCGACATGGCTAGGAGTTCGATGGAGGGCCCCTCCATCATCCAAGTGCCTAAAAATATGTATAAGGGGGAATAATGCTCCACATGAAGGTGTTTTACATTATCTCAAGTACCAAATACATGCCGAATAACCAAAAAGTGCTAGGGAAATAATCACCTAGGCCAAAGTGTAACATACATACATAGATAGATACATGCTTATGCTAAAGATAAAGTGTGCTTCTAGGTATAAACATTTACAATAACATAGAACAATTTTTACAAATGGTAAAGTGAAAAAATCTAGGGGAACTCTAAGTCATGTGTCCCAATAGACCTACCCCAAGACCCCCTCACACCCACCTCAACCATAAATGATCTCTATAATATTGTTAGAAAAATACATAAGGGCGGGATTAGCCTTGAAATAGAATATAGAAGAACAGGCCATGACCAACCACAAGAGTCTAAAGAAACCACCTAAGTAAAAAAAACACTTTATATAGATCACTAAGCATGGTCTAGTGAAAAGACAATGGTTACATCATCACTGGCTCATCATGATATATCATAAAGGCACTCATGAAGGTACATCTAATCATGGAGCATTGGGTTCTAACATCATAAAAAATGTTCACAAAATCAACTCAGATGCTGGGACAATCTGGAGAATAAAAAAGTGGTTACCCTGATGCAAATCCGAGGGGCAAAAATTGGCTGCAACTTGGGGACATGTGCTCTATGCAAGTGAGTGAAAATTCCAAAATACGTAAACCTGATAAGCTAAAACAATCTCACAAAACACAAATTAGATCCTGGAGAGGGACGAAGACAAAAGTTCCTTGTCCCTTCTTGTATAATATAAAATAAAAGAAGAAAAGCAGTTAGATAGATCACGATTAAAGAATAATATATTATAATGAAATCATTAACCACATTCATGGAGATATAGTTCTAATGCATAAAGGAAAAAAAATGAATGCATAAATGTAAAATCTAATGCTCGTGTTAAAGAGCTTATTCATCCTAACATATCTTACCTAGATGCCCCATGCAATCAGGTGTTATCTTTGAAGAACAACTTTAGGATTTTATGTTTACATGCAATGCAAGTATCTCACCATCCAAGTGAATGAGGTAGAAGGAATTCCCACCTCACAAACTTCTCAATTTTGAATGGTCCCAACCACAAACTATCTAACTTGACACACTTTCTAATTTTTTCATTTCTTTTATTTCAGACGAGGACAAGATCATCTTTCTGAAGAATTCTTGGATGAGCCTTTTTATTGAATTTTCATTTAACCCTTTCCCAATTTTCTGCAAAGTGACCGAAGGTATTTCTTGTACTTTCATCAAGCTCTATTAATTGATTAATTCTACTATTGACTGCATCTTGGTCAGAGGAGAATTGCTGCAAAATCTAGTATACTGAGATCTTCTAGTGCATGGGCAATGCGAATTTTGTCCCATATACTAATACAAATGGGTTTTAACTTTTTTCATGTGGATTCTTTCTTTGTTATCCTATCAACCTGTAATGTGTGCTTTATTTTGCCAAGCCAAATTTTCTTTTTATCCCCCACTATATTTTTGATGATGGTCATCAAATTCTTATTACTAGACTCGACAAGACCATTTCTTTGGGGACAATAGTTGGAGGAGTGGGATAGGACAATGTCATAGTTAAAAAAAAATGTAGACATATCTATTGAACTAAAGGATTTGGCATTATCGGTAGTAATCTTCGTTGGAACACCAACCTTGGTGATGATTTTTTATTCTAAAAATTCCACCACTACCCTGTCAGTCACCCTTTTTGTAGGTATTGATTCAACCCATATAGTAAAGTAATTAGTATCCATGAGAATCCATTGATAACCATTACTAAAATTGTGCTTAAATTCACCTATGAAGTCTAGGATCCATTGTTGGAAGGGTGCACCCACTATGACTAGCTACAAAGGAAAAGTAGATAACATTTACCTACCTATGAAGAGTTGCCACAGTTGACAAAATATGACAAACCTAAGGACATCAATGAATATAGTGGAACAATAATAACCCACCCTTAAAATCTTTTGGGTTGTTGTTCTTGGTGCATAATTCCCACCGCATAACTCCTCGTGCAATTCTTCCAAAAGTCTCTTTGATTCTTTGGGGTCCACACACCTAAGGATTAGTCTCTTTGGATTCCTCCAGCCCCGAAGCTTTCAACCTTAACTCTCTTCTCTTATAATCCACTAGATGATAAGGACATGTAAGGTTCTTAAGGTAGTAAATTTATATCTGCATACCATTCATGTTGCTCTAATTTGTCAACCATCATGGAAATCATAAGATTATTTATTCCATCTATTCGAAGAGAAGTCTCATTTCCTTCGGTTAGCATTTTTTCCAACCCTTACCCATTTATTAACTTAGTTGGCCTAATTTCCAAGTCATATTCTTGTGTTTTTTCCACCCATTTACCTCTAACTCCCAAGAAATTATGTTGAGATAATATATTGTTGATCGCTAAGTGGGGAACATAGGCCACTGTATTAGAGTATCCAACATACACCTAAAATGATTTAGGGATTTGACAAGAACATGGGATTTCTTTTCCATAATGGAATATTTTAATTCGGTCTCTCGAAGGGATCTGCTCCTAAATGCTATATGCTTCTTTTCACCTTGATCATTCTTCTAGAATAAGGCACTGGTGATAGTATCTTTAGAAGCAAATGAAAATATTTTGAAATCCTTTGAATAATCGGGACCATCTAATACAATGGATTTCACAATTGCTTCTTTGATCATTTCAAAATCTTGTCTACCCTCATCATTCCATCTAAAATCAACATATTTTTTAATTAGTCTCAATATAGGCTTAGCGATCTCAGCAAAGTTGGGAATGAATCTTCTTATGAAGTTTATTTTGTCAAGGAACAAATAAAGATCCTTCTTATGTTTGGGAAAAGGGATTTGTTTGATTGATTCTATCCTTTTTGGATCAACCTTTACCCCATACTTAGAGACTATGTGCCCAAGTAGCTTACCTAATTCAACCCCCAAAATTGATTTTTTAGGATTCAACAAGATTCTCTATTTATGACAATGCTCGAACACTTGCTTAATATGTTTTATGTGATAAAATCTTTCCTTTAAGAACACTTTTGAATCATCTTGGTAAATCTCGATTATCTTACCCATAATATCCCTAAATGCAAAATCCATGGCTTTTTGAAATGTAGCTCCAACTTTGAGTAAGCCAAAGGGAATTCTCAAGTATTCAAAGGTTTCCCGGTGTAGTGAATGTGTTTTATATTGATCATCTTCATTCAATAAAACTTGGTTATGGCCAGAAAATCCATCTAACATGGACATCCTCCCTGATCCCATGATCACTTGTAATAAATGTTCCATGTTGGGTGTTATCGCACAAGTTTTAGGTTGGGAAAATCTCGACCCAAACCACAATATGGAGACAACCAAGAGAACACCTACTAATGTCACTTTAGATAGATATTCCCGTCACTTTAGAGGTGAAGTGATCACCTTAAGGGGGGAATTCCGGTAAACCTAAGGGGAAATGAGATGGAAAGTTATACTTATGAATGGATTCCCCTATAGGTCAAGTTTCTAAGTGGAAGATGGCTTTGATGACACGTCTTGGGAGTGGTTTAAGGTTGCCAAGTCCTTGGGTACCTGCTGAAAATGTTTGTACTTTCCCGAGACACAAGTAAAGCCATGCACGTAATATATCAAGTGGACAAGAAAGTTAAGCTTTTTGTCCGTAATTGCAGCAATAAACAAATATATATATCAGTAATTAAGTCAAGTAACTATTTCATATTTAACCACTTAAAGCATCACAGATTAGTTGAGTTATAAAGAATAAAACATGTAGATAATCTCTCAACACTTTAGCACAACTTTAGTGGTATTGGACGGTTGTAATGATAAGTTTTCAGAGTATATATATGACAATCAAGTGGCTATTGCAGTTATTTTCTACAACAAAAAATTTTAACCTTGAAAATAAGCAAGTAATCCAACCAAAAGTTCACTAATTAGCAGCACAATGAAAATAATGGGTTACTAGCAAAATTCCACGGTCAAATTGCAAGTTAAAGTTAACCAAAGAAGATGTTTTGATGCATCCCTAATGGCTGTAGATTTTAATTAGTTATAGCTCTAAGAATACCAAGCCAATCAAGACGTCCTAGTGGCCTTGACAAGCTCTTAGCATGCAAAAAAGTTTCCAACTTAAACAATTTCAATATCTCGTCAAAACACGTTTACCAATGCAAACATTTTATTTCTCCAATGAAAAAAATTAGATTAGTGCCTTTAACATTTGGGTGAATGGAGTCTTTAATTACAAGTTATACCAACAAAATCCCTAGGGGTGTAAATCCTGTTACTCCCTAGGGCATACCAATCAAACTAGGGAAAATCTAGGAGGGTGTACACACTTGTACTTCTCCTAGAAACCCTTGCAAAAATGACTTGTAAAATTTAGAAAATAATATAGAGATTAATGGAGGGTGTATAAAACATACTCATCCTATGGTTTCAACCAAAAATGAACAATAATAATCAAGAGAGAACTAACTAATGCATATTTTCCTTACCAATTCCAAGAGAGAGAGAGAGATCAAACCTTAGTTCACCAAGAAAATTACCATCCAAGAGAAAGAACATAGGCCTACAAGAGGTGTGCACCACTTAGCCTCATCCATTCACCAAGATATAACACCAAAACTCATTTGCAAGAGAGAGAGATACAAAATTCTCAATTCTAGTGAAAATTTCAGCCATTAGTCTTCTCACAATGGGAGAGCTATGATGATAAATGAAATAGAGATGATCTCTATTTATACAAATCCTCTAAACATATTTTATCCATAAAACTTAGGGTAAAACACAATACAAGGGGTAAACATCTCTTATCTTCCCCCTTTACAAAAATAATATTATTTAATTCATACTTTGCACATAAAAGAAACCCTAGAAACATGACGTCACCCTTCTTTTGGGTAACGTTTGGCACTTTTGGTCAAGTCGTTGAGTTGGAGAGGGGAACGTTAGGCCTAAAAAGGCCTCCTCCTTCAAAACGTTCCAAGTGTCCATCATCACCACCAAACCCTCTCCCTAGGGTGACGTCAAGCCCTTAAAAGGTGACGTTTTGGCCCTTTCAAGCAAGTCATTTGGCATGTAGTGGTTGGGTAAGATACTACAAGGTGTCCTCTAGGACTTCAAAGGCATGTCATCATCATCCATAGTGTGGGCTGTTGACATCCAACCTATGGGATTCAAGCCCCATGGAAGCCCAAGCTGGGCTTGTTCTTCCAAAACTGTCCACCAACTAGGTCCTGCAAAGACAAATGGATACACCCTCCGAGGATCTCAAATAAAATGCATCATGATAAGTAAATAAAATCAATAAAAGAGTCATTTGAGCATGTACATCCCAACCAATTCATCAAAATAAACCAATTCTCAAAGACCCTATGCAGTTTCTCAAGTTTAGGTATGGGAGGGTTGAAAAAACGACCTATTGGGTGAATTGTACCTCAAGTTTAGGGGTGTTTTTGGAGGGGACCTCTTTCTAATTCATGTGGATGAGATGTAATGGATGGGGGGAAGACTTTTGGGCATGGGGTTCATGACATACAAGGGGTTGTAGTGTCTTATCTATGTGTGTCTTTGTAGAGGGCGTGTTGCACCATCGTTTTCAATGCAACCATTTTCCAAGCCCATTTATTGCCTTTTATTCTTTTAAGATGTTTCCAAATTAAAGCCAAGGTGGGGCTTCTACCTAAGCATGGAAAATTGTTCCCACCTTGACTCTACCCTAGTCACATTATGATTGCCCAAGTTTAAAAAATGTGTGGGGCTTCTACCTAAGCATTGAAAACAATTGCCACACATGCTCCACCTTGGTTGGCATTTCGTATTAGTCATTTTTTACAGGTCCCATCAGTTTGTTATGAGAGAAATTTCATTTTCCTTGGGAGGAAATCATCTAGAAGGTTAATGATTGGATTTTATCTTTTTCCAGCTACAAGCCTCTGGGCCTTCATCCTCTTCTTCCCATGAAATGAGGGACAACCCTTTCTTGGGTCAGTAAACCTGAAAATCCAAAAAGATAAGGAGATGAGGGGATGAAGTGTGGAAAGTGACAAGTATGGTTGAGAATGGCATGGTGATTTGTCAAGAGGACCTCCCAGTAGAAAAAATATCCCTAAGGGTGACCCACTTGCTAGGGTGCAATGTCAACCACTAAAGTAAAACAGGGCAAAGAGCATAATGTCCAAGGAAACATTACATAATAAAAAACAGTAATAGACACAACAAACTCAAATGCCTCAAATATTGAAATGACACTCACCATAATACATGGCTTGTACCTCATGGAGCAAGACCCAATGTCTTCTGAAAGCCAACTGATGTGGTGGATATCGTTGTGATGAACCTGGATTTGTGGTGGCAAGGTGGGTCTCTGTCTATGCAAGTGGAGACTATTGGTCAGGATATCTCTCGGTACTCCATATATGCAACATGAGGGCCTTGAGAAATCATCTCCTTAGTTATCCCTAGGAGTTGGGGATAACATTGGGCAATGAATAATTATCCTTTTTAGATAATGCATTCAAAATTGCAAAGTCAACACAGCCTTATCTCCCCATTTTTATTCCTTACAACCATGATATTAGCTAAACAAGTTGAATGTCTTGTGGGAGCAATAATCTTGGCCTTTGGCATCTTTTGCAATTCTTTTGGATGAGAGGTCCAAATTTGGGTTTATTTCTGTTAACTTTTTCCTGAAAGGCTTGGCATCTTCTTTCAATGGTGTTGTAACCTAGGTTTTCACCCTTGCCCCTCTCTCATTTCCCTATCTCTTCATCAAATTTTTCCTCTTCTGGTTGATAAATTCGGTTTCCCATCTGTTCAATGACTTGGTTTTCGTTATTGTCTTGCTTGACTGATTCTTTGCGCATAGTTTTTCTGTTTTTCTTGAAGGATAAACACATATCGTGATTTGGTTCGAATTACTTGTCATCTTATTTTTCATTGATTGAGATTACAACAGGTCGATCAAGTATGTTGTATGCACAGGGAAAAACCATGAGCAAAAACACAACATTCAAAGAAGTCCATTTTGGGATTGAAATATAAGAAAACAACAAATTAAATTTCAACGATGAAGATCCAACATGTCACTCTGATCGACTGTTTTCGTGCATTCGGGGTTTTCAACAAATGTGAGGTTTAACGAAAAGCACAGATCTTCGAAGTTCTAGAGCCATGAAGTGCCAGAGTGGGCCCTCACTGCCACGTCACTCCAGGAGTTTTTCAACTCAACATAGGCCTAAATATTCGAAGGGCCAAACTTCTGAAGTCCCAGAGTCATTAAAATTGATGGTTAAAGTAATCCCAGTCTAATTAGCAGTAAATATGAGCTAATGACTCTGAGAGAAGTCACTCCGGGAGATTTTCATGCTTCAAAATCCAAAACTCCTGAAGTTTCGGAGCCCCAAAGTTCCAGAGTGGGCCCTCACTTCCACGTCACTTCGAGAGTTCGTTTATCCAAGAGGTTTTGGTCTAGAGAAAGCAAGTGTCGAAGTTCCGGAGCCCCGAAGTGTCAAAGGGGGCACTCACTACCATGTCACTCCAGGCCCGTACTACTCCAGAAAGTTTAGATGTAGAGCAAACCCAACTTTGGAGTGCCTAAGTGTTGAAGCATGCGACACTCATCCGCCAGGACTTGTAGCACTCATCCATGGAGACACGTGGCTTCCATCTGCCCCTAACATGTGGCACTAATTTCTGGTCATTTGGGTCCCATCATCCACTTATTTTTTAGTGACACATCAACATCCGTGAAATCATATGACATCAGGCCACCATGTCACTTCACAACATTATCACTCCGAGAGTTTTCCATCCAGAGCAAGCCCAATTCCTTGGAGCTCCAAAGTGTCGAAATCCCAAAATATTTAAATGATAAAAATGACTTAATCTGGGTTTAATTAGCGATAAGCACATGCTAATCACTTTTCTAGTTGGACACTCCGGGAGTTATATACACTTTTCATTCCAAAGCTCCGGAACTCCAAAGTGTCGAAGTGACGAGAGACTGCCACGTCACTTCGAGAAAAAGTCACTTCGGGAGATATTCATGCTCCGTGTTCAAAAGATCCCGAGCTCTAAGAAATTTGCACCATCGCTAAATGTGGCCAGGGGAGTTCTAATATGGTAGACATATAGTACTTTAGCAGGGGCGCTAAAGTAACAGGGTCACCCAGATCATGGATCACAAACTGATCGACGACTCACATTCATTGTAGAAATTAAAGGTGTCTGAACATTAAGCCCCCAGAGAGATCCCACAATTGAAACCATCGTATAGCTTGAGAGGTACGTGGCTGCTGGTGGTTGATTTCAGGAGTCAGAGCAATGTGGATCCAAACCGCCCTTGACAACTTCCACAATCACGTGCTTATATCATGTCTAGGGTCCAATCCGAGAGCAATGTGTGGAAACAAAACTGGGTGTTAAGCCAATTCATCAAAGGGAAATCATGAGGAGAAGTAGAATGCTATAAAATCGCGACCAATCCATCACAGAGAAAATAGGAAGAAGGGCCACTTATGATTGAGACAGTGCAACTTTCTGATAGTCAATAGGTACATACATAAGTTTCATAATCCGGACTTTGCAACACCATAATCGAGAACTCGAGAAACTGTAATCTAGACTCTAGAAAAAAACACTAGAAGAACTACCTCTTCCTCAAGAAGATAATGTGAAGAAGGTTCCAATACATCTATTTATCCTCCAGTGGCCTCAAACAGCGTGCGTGCATGCCAGTGCTCAATGCATAACTTAGTTCTGTCACTCCTAGTATTTTTCTGTGAATCCCAGTTCATTCCAACGCATGCATCAAGCCAGTTTCATCGATAGTGTCAGTTTTCAATTGTTCAGTTCAAGACTCTTTTTAGTTTAAAGCATAATAAGTGGTATTTTATGTGGGATAAGAACCACTCTTTTTGATTAAGTCAAGTGTGAAGTATACATTGCTGTACTCCAGTAGTGTTTTATTCAAGTTAATAAGTTGTTCTACAATTGTTAATGTAGAGTTAAGTCTCAGTCCCAGATGGACGAGAGCCTATGCAACTCTGATAAATACACAATTTCTGTATGTTTTGAGGGTTGAGTTTTTGGGGAAAGAAGATCAATACATCGACTGGTTCAACCTGTTATGTGCGTGGATTAAATCTCTCTACCTGGTGAATATACTCTCGATGAAAGTGTTTCGTTCAAATATTCATGTGTTTTTATCTTATCTTGAATGCAGTTTTTGATTTGTGCAAAGTACATTTCATATCCTTCGGCTATTGTATGACTTGTCTTTATTGATATGCAACCTGTGAAAACAACTAATGCTTGGTTAATATTTTTTTTTATTGCAACCTAAGGGAGTAATTGTGTTTTTGATACATGTTTAATGTCTTGAAATGATATTTTAAGTATTAAACTTCTTGGAGCAGATTATTAATTGAGTGGCTTGTTGTTTCCCTTTGTCTTTATCTCTATTATTTCACAGGTCTGTCATTTGTGTGCCACCACCCAAAGACAACCCTCATATATATCATTTTTTTCCAACCTAACCATGCTCTTGTCTGGATAAAACCAACCCTCTAACTGACCCAAAAAATAAAATTATCAAAAGAATAATCATTCCAAAACTTGAGGTGGCCTAGCTTTTCCCTTTAGCAGTTAGGTGCAAACTTTAGGATCAACATCTTCTGGCGCCGTTGCTGGGGAACAGAGTAACGAAATATATTTCCCTGGGAGAATGACATTGAATAGCCCTGACCTTTGATGGTGAACACATATCAAACACAGATAGACTGCCATCTTTCACCTGCCGACTCCATTGAGTACAATTTACGAAAGAAATACTGGCGCCCAGAAAAGGACTCAATAGATCTAAATCTGAACACATAAAATCCACCAAGGCTCACCCTAACCCTGAGAAGGACACAATAATCTATAAGCCAAAAAGTAAACTAAGAAAATCCATCGTAGCTCAGAGATATACCTCCCTCCTCAAGGGTAAAGTTGTGCCCAAAGAGTCTACTTCTCTTCATCATCACAAGCAACTTGAATTTGCTTGCCTTGAGAATCACAATTCCAAGGAACCTAAAACATATTCAACTCCCAACTCTACTTCATCATCCAATCCAACATCCACCCCTGTAGCTCCCATAAATCTCCAAATTCCTATCGCCCAAGCCATGGCTTCTAACAGGATGGATGTCATAATTGCTTCCATATATGCACCCCTAGTTCTTCCTATAGGCTTACATGCACTCCCAACCACAGATTACATGAAATATTTACCAATATATAATGGGGAAGGTGATGTCACTACTGAGGAACATCTAGTAGCCTTCTAAAACTTTGCAGACACCTTTAACATTGAAGATACAGATGTGTGGATGAGGTTGTTTGTGCAAAGTCTGGATGGGGAAGTAAGGAAATGGTTTCGGGGTCTTCCTCCAGCCTCCATCACAGATATTGAGGTGTTAGATGAAGCTTTCATAAATCAATGGGGAGATAGGAGAGACTATCTCTACTACATCAATGAGTTTGGGGCTATAAAGAGAAACAATGGTGAATCTATTTCAGACTTCACCAAGAGATTCAATAATATGTATGGTAGATACCTAGATGATATCAAACCAACTGAAGCCTCTGCCAAGATCACTTATGCCAATGAATTTGATGCAGAGCTCTCCCTTCTGTTGAGGGAGAGAAGATCCACCACCTTGTTTTCCATGTAGGAAGTATTCATTGAGGTTGAATCCAATATCTTGGCCCCAGACAACTTAAAGACTAGATCTAATAAAGACAAGAGGAAATAGAGAGAATATTCCCCT
The DNA here is from genome assembly GCA_032191745.1 of Picea mariana. Lineage (NCBI taxonomy): Eukaryota > Viridiplantae > Streptophyta > Pinopsida > Pinales > Pinaceae > Picea > Picea mariana. The sequence continues at coordinate 104,289 of JASDQU010820141.1, forward strand.
ACGTCCTCTAACCCAGTCACGTCTAACCCCAAACTTGATGAAATGACCAAAAATTTGAAGGATCTGACATCTGAAATAGCTAAGATGAAATGTGAATCTAAACAACCAAACAAAGCTTTTCAAGGGGCTGGAAATAGAAATCCAAACCAGTTTAGAAGGCCTAATAGTGCATGTTATCCCTGATTTCTAGGGATAACTAGGAGATCATGTCTCGAGGCCCAACAGGTCCTAAACATGGAGTACCGAGAGAAGGATTGACCTGAGCATGTCCCTGGAGGGCCCATCCTTCTCTTCTTTCATCAGATTTGTCTTGTCAGCAGCAACGACATCCATCACCATCGGCCTGGTCTTGTATTGGAGAAGGCTCTTGCTCCATGAGGTAATTGGTGCAGGTATCATGGTATGTGTCACTGTTGATCATTATAACCTTTAGATATATGCATATTACTCCTTTTATTTCTAACAACTGCTTGGATCTTACATTGACCCACTTGACCATTGTTGAGGGGATTGACAGGGTGTCCTAGCAAGCCTGTACCCATAGGTTTTGGTTTTCCACTGGGGGGATTTTTGAAGAGCCATCGTCTGCTCCCATCATATCATCACTTTTCATCTTATCTCCCGCTCATCTATCCCATTCCACTAGTCCGGGCATTAGGATGATCTGTTTGTAGGGTTGCACCTTATCTCGTGGGAAGAAGGGGCTAAAGGCCTAGAAGGTAAAAGCAACTGATAAAAGATAAAAGCCATAAAAAATGAAACCTTGAGATGCCTCGGCCAGGGATCCCCGAGAAGGAAATAAAAAGCCTCTCAACAAGAAACAAGAGGGACCCGAAGAAAAATAACAAAAAAAACAAGATCTAGCCAAGAGGATAGGGGGTCTCAT
>JASDQU010820142.1:0-12791 GCA_032191745.1 Picea mariana
TTAATAAACTGCTCCAAGTGGCCGCGTTGGCTGGGGCCGTGGATGTTTCCCCGTAGGGGTTTTACCACGTGAAAACATCGATGTGTTGATCTTTGATCTGGTTATGTGAGTGGTTACTGAAGGTGTTCGTCCTCTGTTGGAATACCTGTGTTGTCGAACACCATATCCCTTACAATGAATACAAAAATGTATTTAACTCGTGAAGACTAAAGGGTTGAGGGGTTAACACCTGCACTGCTTCTTCAAATCCAATGGTCATGACAAACCTTGTATCCTCTTGAATGTATCTTGTCCTCTCATCCTCCAAACAGAAGGATCTTCACTTTAGAGACTTAAATATTGCTATCCTTCCTAAGATTCATTAGTTCTGAAAGACTTAGGTGTTGGCGTGCACTTTACGCTCTTTCTCCTAAGATTAACAAACTCCTTCTCCCAGGATACTCAAAACAAATGGGAATCTCCCAAGGTTGACGAACTTACAGTTCATTTGCTTAAAATTGAGCCACTACAGGGCTCAAGAATTTATGCATACAAACCATATAGTTCCTTACATGCTTAAATACACAATCAAGTAAAATATGAGGGAACATAGTCTAACCATCAAGAAACATGCACATCCTTGAAACATTCACAGGATATCCAACTTTATTTTATAGTTATAGCTCAAATGTACATGGTATGAGAATAGTTATCTATTTTCAATTATAGCCAACTAACTGACTATGGGTGTTCGCCTTTCCAACCAACCATAGGCTGAGAGGACTTCATTCTTATCACTCTAGACACCCCCATTCCGAGCCATGATATCACTAGGGAACTATGCCATTTATCATATATCTTGTCTCTCTCACAACATCCCTATGAATTTTATGAGATGCTTCCCCAACATCAAGCTCTCAACCTTCCTCTTTTTTTCTTCATGTCTAAGTTATTCATTCCCCTCTATGAATGCATTCTTTTCTGGTGTCTCTCCTTCTCTTTGCAGAGCCTCACACGAGCGCCTCTTCCTCCTCTTCCATTTCTTCTCCTTGTCTCGATTTTCTATATATATATATTCCCCAGGATGGTTCTCAACCTATCCTGTTTCTTTCTGTCAGAAGGAAACTTGGGTCATCCTAGTCTGCTAGAACCTATGGTACTTAGGGATGACATTATTCAGTCAGACCATGGTTCCATTCATGGGGGTGATTGATTATCCAACCACCAGTCCTTCCTTCATTAACTAATTCTTCTCCTTGAGATCTAGATGAGGCTTATTATCTCAGCAAAGGGAATTTGGGTCATTTGAACTAATGAACCCTCTCCACAATTTCATCATTATTTCCTCTAGTGATATCATGGCCAGTACTTCAAGTCTTTACCCCCCCACAGTCAGTCATAGTAAATCTAAATAATACATTTACATCATTCCCATGCCATAGCATGGTGATCGTGATTAATGATTAACTACAAGTTGGGAGAAACAAGGGTATTACAATTCCCTCCCCATTAAAAGGGACATCTTCCTCGGTGTTCTTTCTCAGTGACACCTGCCATGCCTTTCTCATTAAGTTGCTTCAAAATTCTTGACCCACTTTCTTGGTCAGGTCCTTTTTAGACTCTTGGCCTTCGTCACCTGTCTTCAATAATCTTGGACAACAAGCATATTAATCAAAACTTTCATGTGTAAACATTTTACTATTGCATAAAATTCAAGAAAATCCATAACTTGTTATAATACTCATCTGTGCAATTCATGGATTTGTATCCACATAGTTGTCTTTTTTTTTTTTTTTCATGGCTCACTTTTTTTCGTGGACATACCTATTGTGTGCATGATCCCAATCAATATTTTATAAGAATTATCTAAGCCTCCTCTTCCTTGCGATCACTCACCTTCTAGGACAAGGCTCATGCATCCCCTTCTCTTCTATATAGTTTCTTGGGTGATCCATCCTTCCTTGCCAAGGATTTATCACACAAGAAGAATATTAGAGACTTCCTTGAGCCTTACAGTTGAGGAATCCCTCATAATTGATCTATCAAGCTGTCCCTTCATCTTGTGTTTCCAGAACACAACATATTCTAGGTGATAATGGCTTACCACAGGGTTCTCAAGTCCCAATAGAAGATTCTTTCACTCTTTTCGGATTGACAACCTTCATCTATCCTCCCTAGACATATATTTTTCATCTCACTTGTATCACATGTATACAAAATTATGAGAAATTAACATCAAGTTCAAATTCATAATTTTCTTGGAAATATGTTACCCACAGATTTTCACATTCCCCATTTATTTTCAGATCTATTCCGCACAGGAACCATAATCACAATTATGGGCCTTTCCTTCCCATGGCAGTTTAGGTTAGCAAGAAATTGGTCTTCCTTATGGGCTTACAACACTTCCATATCCAAGACCTCGTTTTTCCTCTTGCAACTTCAACATTCCTCAACTAAATAAATTGTTAGTTTTCATGAACATTATATTTCAAACAATGCATACTAACAGTCCAAGTCATTTTGATCTATTCAAGTGTACAAATAAAAAGGGAAGTATTATTATTTATGTAAGAATCCTTTCAACATACTAAATTTTCCAAATGCAATTCAAATATTAAATGACTTTAATCAATGTGCCAATATTCATGGCATACCCAATGCACCCTTGCATTGATTTTCAAGCTGCCACACTTGGTGACAAGCACTCTTCTATGGTGTGTTGGATTTTAAAAAACCTCTCCACCATATATCTTATTCCTTTTCTTTCACTCTTACAGTAGGCCTATGCTTCCTACTACAGGATGATCACAATCCAAAATCAAGGCACATGAAACTAAATGTTTCTCTTGAATGCACCCAAGCATTGTTCCTTGATTAGTAACCACGGTGCCAAAAATCGTGGCCACCCAATTTTCTCTTTTATTGAACACCTATACATTGTAAGTAAAATATTGGAATTCCCTCCTTCCTCAATGGAAAATCATTTGTCTTCCCTTTATGAAAACCTTCATTTCCTTGAAGCAATTCCATGAAATGTGCTAACTATGAGCACCTTTATTCCCAAATCTCCCTAGATTGGTCATTGTACCCATGGTACTCTTTACTCATGCATTTTATTGCAAGGATTATAACTCATCCTTGAATGGCATAGACTTCCTCTCTCTATTTTTTAGATTCTTCTTCCCTGAATCTTACCCCGCTTGGGTAGCAATAGTGTACAACAACCACTCACAATTATTTTCATATCTTTAGGATAATGGAATCTTTTCATAATGGATTCTTACCAAACTCCTTCATACCTTATGATACATAGGTATGGACATTTTTATTCATGTTTTGGTTGATAGCACCATTTCTGATATTACCTCATTAATGGTGCTTTATGGGGACTTTTAAATCCCCTTCAACAGTATTTTGATAACCGCCTTCTCATAGTCATCCTTTGCTTGAGGTTGTCTGTCACTGGAAATGGTCTTCCTCAATAGTTCCATTTTGTTTCTACACATGACATACATCATAAATATGTTATTTTTTATGTAAAATAAAAATGCAAGTATCATAGATTTTAAATCAATAAAACAATTTTCAGATATGTCCTAGCATATCTCTATGCACCTCATCACATTATCCTTAAGGCTTCCATGAGTGTAACACAAGCAATTCTCAATTGTTTCCTTAGTCATACAACCGTCATCATTATGGTGTCAAAAAAATTACTTTCAGCAACGTACCAGCTTTCTCACCCCAGAGAAAAACATAATATACAGTAAGAAATGAGTTAAGACTCTTCCCTTTTTCCCACTCCATCTACACAGCCTGGGACCTTCAGTTCAACTAATTTATTTTCCAAGGTCTCACTGCCTTTGTTTAATATGGCTTCAACCAATCCTATTCATCCAAACTTACTTACTTAATTATTCTCCTTTATCCAGTTGTACTTGCTCTTCATATCTCCTCATATAAAGCCTACAACTCTATAATCAATTCAGAGTTCTTAGGGTGGAAAAAGTGTTCCTCCTTTTTCCTTTTCTTTGCTTTTGCAATTTACTCCTAGTGGGGATCTTCCTGCTATTTTCCTTGAGCAGCCTTGGTTAGGCTTCACCCTAACCTTTCAGATACATCAACATGATTTAAGAGAAAAACAATTGTTCACAAAGGATAATGAACCTGTGCATATTGCACATCACCATTCAGTTATCACAATGGTCACCTTAATTTTTTAGTATTCCACTCATACATTTTGTTTTAAAATGTAATCCATGATTCTTACATATATATAGTATGATGGTTGGAGATTGAGAAATGGGATGAAATACTATATCCTTCTATATGAATCAAACTATATCCATGATTCTTAGTTTTAAAAGGAAGTTGAATCAAACATAGTCATAACTATGTCCCCTTTCTATATGATAATCAACTAGCAAGAAAACACTCTTCCCTCAAAATCCATAGAACATTAACCAACTTATAAATACAATCTGGGAAATTATAACCATGCCCAAGGTAACAAAATCAACCAATTTTCATTCCAACTAGTCTTGTTCAGTAGACCCTTTCAATAAAGGAAATCCTTTTTACTTGGTTATTGGGTTACCCAAACAACCATTTCCATTCAGGTTGTTAACTCCCCTAGTATTGTCAGGTCATTATTGACCAATATAGACCAGCAATAGGTCTTACACTACCACTAACCATATGTTTAACTGAGTCTATTGGCATGTTATATTCAGGAAACCATCATCGTATGCACAACATGTTATCATCTTGCATTTTCAAGCCTAGATAAGTACTCATGCCAATACACATTTCATACAATTATGAGCTCATAATATGGCTTATATACCCATTTCACTTTTTCCCTTTATGGGAATTAGCAACACTCTCAAAGGAATCCTCTTTATCTCACTTAAATAAATTATCACTGTTGCAAGTTTCAACCATTATAGCTCAAGTAAACTAAACCTACACAGTTTCATCATCCCTCTGGTCATTAGTTGTATACACATGGTTTAATATTTTATACAAATGACCATAATAAATGTCAAATGCTCCATCTTCCCATGCTTAGAGGTAGTATTAAAAAAACCAATTTATCCATTTTTCAGGCTTAAGCTTCCCTTGAAAAGACCTTGCCATTATCAACCATTCACATTCAGGTCTTATCATAATTTCTTATCAACACATTCCTAATTCTATAGGGACATTCATTAATCTAATAAGTCAACAATTCTAATCCTTCTGTCATTGTCATCACGCTAAGATTTATGCTATAAGAATTTGAAAACAACAAAAGAGTTTATATCGACAATCCTTCTCCTCAAGGAGTCAATGCACATAATAAAAAATCTCCCAAAGTTATAATTACCTTTCAAAAACCTCCTCTCTTTCTTATTAAACTAGTCTTATGATTGTTCTTTAGCCTATCTAGGTCAGTGTCTCAATCATGCTCTGCTAGCTAGGGTAGGGCAGGGTGCCCTCTCCCTTAAATTATTTTGAGAAGGAAATTCACCTGACTATTTCATGAGCCCAAGTAGGCCAAGTGTTGTTTCCATGCTTTGATACCAATTTGTAGCACACCTGACCGCTAAGTACCCTTTCTTGGGATGGGGAATCATAATTTTGTTTTCCTGATCCATCTCAACTCCTAGTTCCGCTATCTTCATCGAATTCTTCTTGCCATGAGATTTCTAACGGTTGTTGCCATGCTCCAATATGAGCTTAGGATTGGGATATATTCCCTTCCAAATTTATTCAAGGTTAATAGTCATGGGCCATGTGGCACCTACATGGATCCAACTCATTCATATCACCCTGAATTATTTGATATCCTGAATCTCCCCGCACTCCTAGATCTATGGCGGAGATCCATCCACCATTAATCAACAGTGGATACTTATCCTTGGGAATGCATGTGTCTAAGGTAAAATTCAGCATTCGACGCTTTTGAGTGGACATAGTTTAACAACCCAAATATTTTGATGTACTTTTCTTCCGAAGTCCCATGGGATTGCCACATGGCTCCGAAATTCGCACCTTTCTGCACCGTACAATTCCAAATCCTCCGAAGTCGTGAAGCCCTCAAATTAATAAGTCCCGATACTTCACCATTTATGTGGCCAGGAGGACATGTACCAGGGACTGACATGTGCTAAGGGTCAAGGGTGACATTTTCTCTCGTCATGGAGTGACACATGTCACGTCCTAATGGGTCCAGGGGTCTGCAAAACATATGTATCCAAGTGACATGTGGCACCTCAATCATGGGTCCACGTCACTCTGGGTGATATAAGAGAATAAAGTTGACCCCTAACACAACCTTATGATGTTCCTCTAATATCATGGTCAATATATGTTCACATAGACCCCTCTATCTACGACTCCCATTACTTTGGAGATTCGACATTCGAGAGTTTCTCTATGCAAACTCCCCATTTCTCCCAGATTTGGTCAATGTTGGGCTGAACATAGTCTATATCTAACAGTCAGGGAGGATCTTGAAGGGTCCTCAAATACATGACTCACATGACTTCATCAATTCGACGTTCAGGAGTTTTGGAAGTGTCACACCCCCAAATCCTCTGTAGTGTCTAGTCTCCGGATTATCATACCTAGCAACACGTGTCCTTAATGGTGGATGAATGGGATGGAATATTCTATTCATGATTTTAATATCCTTCACTCTTTAATGAATCTCATCCAAATCCATCTGGAGTGTCGAGTCTCCAGACTAGGAGATCTCCTACCACGTGGATGAAACAGGAATTTCTAGAGATGACACGTGGCAAGGAAGAGAGGATACATGGCCCCTTCAATGGGTGACATGTGTCACGTGTTAATGGACCTATAGGGTCTGAAAAAATCCCAAATCTAAGTGACACATGGCATGTTGATTGTGGGTCCACATCACCCCCTCCTTTTTCCTCAATGCATGCATATTCCCCGAAGTCCTGAAATCTCTCCATGTGCCTCGGCCATTCGGCGATTGGAGTTCGGTGTTTGGAACTTGAACGCTTGGTGTTAAATGTTCTATGTTAAACATCATCATTCGATGTTTGAAGATATACATTTAAGATATGTGTTCAAAGTTCTATTTTGAACGTTCCTCTACGATGCTACACCCCAAATCCTCCGAACTTCTGAAATGGTCAACGTCGAACTGACTATGTCATAGATCCGACGATTGGAATAGTTCCCAAAATTCTCATATATATGGCCTAGATTAACTTTAGGATTTGGGACTTCAGGGGATTTGTCTCCCTTACGAAAAATACCAAAATTCACCGAACTCGCGAAGACTGAAGGAGTCGAGGGGTTAACAACTACGATCCTTCTCCAAATCCAACAATCGTGACAGACCTTGGATCCTTCTGAATGGATCTTGTCTGCTCGTTTTGCAAATGAAATGATCTTCCCTTTCAAGACTTAAATCTCACTATCCTTCTTGAGCTTCGTCAGTTTTGAAAGACATAGGTGTTGGTGTGTGCTTTGTTCTCTTTCTCCCAAGTTTAATAGACTCCTTCTCCTAGGAGACTCAAAATAGTTTGGATACATACGGGAAACTAAGCCCATGGTCGAATAACTCACAGTTCATTTTCTTAAACTTGAGCTACTACAGGGCTCAAGAATTTATGAGTACAAACCATATAGTTCCTTACATACTTAAATACACAATCAAGCAAAAGATAAGAGAACATAGTCTAACGATCAAGCAACATGCACATCCTTGAAACATTCACAAAATATCCAAATTTATTTTACAGTTACAACTCAAATACAAAGGGTATGAGAATACTTATCTATTTGTGATTGTACCCAACTAATTGACTGTGGGTGTTCACCTTTCCATTGAACCATAGGCTCAGAGGAATTCATTCTTATCACTCTAGCCACCCCCCTACCGAGCCATGATATCACTACCGAGCCATGATATCACTAGGGAACTATTCCATTTCTCAAATACCTTCTCTCTGTCACAGCATCCCTGCAAGGTTTATCGAATTCTTCCCCAACATCAAGCTTGCAACCTTCCTCTTTTCTTTTGCATGTTTGGGTCACATGTTCCCCTCTGTGAATTATTTCTTGTCTGGTGTCTCTCCTTCTCTCTGTAGAGCCTCACGAGAGTGCCTCTTCCTCCACTTCCCTTTATTCTCCTTGTCTCTATTTTATATATATCTTTTCCCCAGGATAGTTCTCGACCTATACTATTTCCTCTTGTCAGAGGGAAAATCGGGTCATCCTGGTCTCCCAGACCCTGTGGTACTTTGGTCTGACATTCTTTAGTCATACCATGCTTCCATTCATGGGGGTGGTTGATTATCCAACCACCAGTCCTTCCTTGATTAATTGATTCCTCTCCTTAGGATCCAAATGAGGCTTATTATCTCAACAAAGGGAATTTGGGTCATTTGAACTATTGAACCCTCTCCATAGTTTCTTCATTCTTTCCTCTAATGATATCATGGCTAGTACTTCAATTCTTTACCCCCCCATAGTCAGTCATTAGCAATCTAAATAATACATTTACATTGTTCCCATGCCATATCATGGTGATCATGATTAATGAATAATTACAAGTTGGGGGAAACAAGGGTATTAAAGGGTGTTGAAGAGAACATAAATGAGAATATTTCGACAGATGATTGACTACCACCATGATGACTGACTTATTTCTTGATTTAGGTAAGACAACAATGAAATTCTTATAAATGTCTCTCCAAATAATAGGGGGAATTGGAATTGGTTGGAGTGTGCTAGGAGATTTGATTGTTTCTCCCTTGTTGTGTTAACAAACATTACATTCAACCACAAAGGTGTGAACATCTTGCTTCATACCATCCTATAAAAAAGAACATTTGACCCATTCATAGGTTTTGGTAAACCCTGACTTCCCAGTTGTGGGTGAAGCATGAACCTCAGAAAGCACCATGGATTAAAGTTGCGACTATTTACTTAAATACAAATGATCTTTATAAAAAAATCTCTCCACTCTTCCAAGAGTACCCTAAAGAAGTTGGATAATGGTGTTTCAATTATTGTATTAGGAGAGAAATTTTGGGGTATTGTTGGCATTCCTGATGAAACGCTTGGAGACATTCCGGTATAATGAATGAGATGGAAAATTGGGACCCTTCTTCTTCATACTTTCTGAAAAGACTGTTAGCAACCACATTTTCCTTTCCCTTCTTGTAAATTATCTCACAATCATATTCAAAGAGCATAGTCAACCATTTTTGTTGCTCCAGGGATGAAATTTGTTGTTCTAGAAAATAATTGAGGCTATCATGATACGTTTTTATTTGGAATCATTCCCCCAATAGATAATTATTTTAAATTTCCACTCCATGAATAATAACTAATGTTTGCTTTTCATAAATGGATTGGCCCAAATGTCTCTCTAAAGTTGTTTTGTTAGTGAAGGCCAATGGTCTGCCATCTTGCATGAGGATGATCCCTGTTGCTTTCCCAAAAGCATAAAATTCCAATACAAAAGTATTTGTGAAGTCGGGAAGTGCCAAGACAAGTTTCGTGAACAAATATTCTTTCAATACATGGAAGGATTAATTAGCAGTCAGATTCGAAGTGAAAGTATTATTTTTAAGGAGAGTAGTGAGAGGGGCTGCAATTTTTCCATGATTCTGAAAAAACTTGGGATAATAGGCCATTAAACCAAGAAAACCACACAATATCTTAAGATTTTTAGGGCAAGGCAAATCCTTCATAGCTTCAATTTTCTTATCATCCACCCGTACACCATCCTTTCCGAAAATATGACCCAAGTACTCTACTTCTCAGGCTCCAAAGGCACATTTAGATTGTTTGAGGAAAATTTGGTGTTGAGAAAGTAGATGGAGGACTTGATCCACATGGGCGAGATGGTTTGTCATAGTTTTACTATAGATGAGAATATCATCAAATAAAACTAAGACAAAAGGACAGAGAAAAGGATGGAATCCATGATTCATGAGACTTTGTAAAGTAGAGGGAGCATTACAAAGGCGAAAGGGAATTACTAATAACCCATAGTGATCCTCATGAGTTCTAAATGCATTCTTGGGAATATATGCCTCTTTCATATGGATTTGGTGGTATCCAGAATGAAGATTAATTTTGGTGAGGTGTTGATCATTGCTCAAATAATCCAAGAGGTCATGAATGACAAGAATGGGACATTAGTCTTTGAGTTCCTCCTTTCACTTGATTCTTGATTTTGATGTTATTGAAGTGATTTGACTATGGAATATGCACATGACATAAAATGAAATATTGATAATATGTTTTCGGAGATGATAACTATCCAATTAAAATAAACAAAATTGTAAATACATACCTCTTTCTACCCCTTACAATTTACTCTTCTTGATTTAAGAGTAGCACATATACTGAAAATCCCCATCCTTTACTTCTTAGGAATACAAACATTGTTGAATTTTCTCTTCCATATTATTGTAAAATACGCATATGTAATAAAACTACCATTTCCTTCAACACCTTCATCATATTATTTGTATAAATTGTATATTTCTCTCCTTGATAAATTATCTGGAATATGTATTGTGTATCTATTTGGCATACACTCTCCATGTTTGGAAACTAAGTCACATATCCATGACAATGCAGTGTTTGTTAATGGCCCACTCTCTCATCCATGATGTACCTTTGAATGAAATGAAGGATATTTTTCCAATCTTGTTTGGATTCTTGATAGACAAAGATTACCAATTGAGTGAATTTTTTTGAAGGCCTTTTTGCAAAGTAAAATATTCCTAATGCAATAATCATATATTGTCTTGGTGAATATCATGCACCCTATTAAATAAGAATTTTTCATGCTCCTATTCATTGGTAAATATTTCTTCCTTTTATTCAAGGAATACATGTAGCCCATTATTTTCAAACAATTATTTTGACAACATACACTTGAAATCAAATCACTTATGGAAACTGATTTAGTTAGAATTTTTTTCCTAGACCTTCTATAACTATAATGATTTGGATTGATATAAAAAGGTCTAATCCTCGTCCTAGACACAAATTTTCTTTGCAATGTCGCCACTATTTCATCATCCTCACTAGAAGGAATTTCCTCATCACTAGAAGGAATATCATACAAAACATTGTGAGGAGACTGAACAAAAGAATGTTGATCACCTTGATTTGTTGCACCTGAATGATTGTGAACACGATATTCATTCCTAGGTCCATCATACTCTTCATTGATAATCTAGATTGTAAGAGGAATATAAAACTCACTAGAAAAATAATTACCATCCTCACCAATAACTTTGGATCTTCCATGAAAGTATTCACTTGAAGGAGAACCATCATCACCCTTAAGACAATCAATGCCATTAAACTCTTCTTTAACAATAATTTATTCATCATCAACATTGCCTCTAAATTATTCACTTGGAAGAAAACCATCATCATCACCATTGGTGCCTTTGAATTCCCCACCTGGAAAACATTGTCCACCATCATCATAATCATATTCACTACTTTTAAAATCCTCACTTGAGGGAAATTCTTCATAATCATTATTAGTGCCTTGAAAAACCTCACTTGGAAGAAAATTTCCATCATTGTAATTAATTCCTTGAAAATAATCACTTGGAGGAAAATTATCATCAACAATGTTTCCTTTAGATTCCCCACTCGAGAAGAGTGTTCACCATTGGCATAATCATCTTCACTTATTTTAAAATACCTACTTGAGGGAAGTTATTCCTCATCCTCCTTAGTGACTTGAAAATATTCACTTGGATGAAAATGTCCATCATCCTCATCAGTACCTTCAAAACCCTCACCTAGAGGAAAATCATCATCATCAACATTGTTTCCTTTAAATTACCCACTCGGGAAAGAGTGTCCACCATTAGCATAATCATCTTCACTAATTTTAAAATCGCTACTTGATGAAAAATATTCATCATCGTCGTTGGTTCCTTGAAAATCCTCACTTGGAGGAAAATCTTCATCATCCTCATCTATACCTTGAAAATCCTCACTTTGAGGAAAATCATCATGATCAACATTGTTTCCTTTAAATTCTCCACTCAGAAAAGAGTGTCCACCATTGACATAATCATCTTCACTACTTTTAAAATCCCCACTTAAGGGAAATTCTTCATCATCCTCATTAATTCCTTGAAAATCCTCACTTGGAGGAAAATATTCGTCATCCTCATCAGTACCTTGAAAATCCTCACTTAGAGGAAAATCATGATCATCAACATTGCTTTCTTTAAATTCCCCACTCGGGAAAGAGTGTCCACCCTTGGAATAATCATCTTCACTACTTTTAAAAGACCCACTTGAGGGGAATTCTTCATCATCTTCGTTAGTTCCTTGAAAATCCTCACTTGGAGGAAAATATTCATCATCCTCATTAGTACCTTGAAAATCCTCACTTGGAGGAAAATTATCACCCCAATCATTTAAAATGTAACCTATATTTTGATTATTTTCATTATTATTAAACTATTACACAGATTGATCACCATCATATTCCTCCTTTTTATCATTAGTTCCTTCAAAGTCCTCAGATTTAGGAATTTTCTAATGAACATGTTGAATAACATTGCTTGCACTATGATCAAACTTCTGACTAGGTGGAAAATATGACGCCTCATTTACATTACAAGTACTGCCATCAAATTTGCTAGTCCCAAAAAGAAGAGGTATGTGAACAATTTGTTGATGTATCAAAAAAAAAATATTTTTTATATGACGAAGCCAACACTTCTCACTAATGTAGACTAATGCAAATGCTCACCCTCCAAATAAAAATATTATAACTTGTAGAATGA
>JASDQU010820142.1:13045-34910 GCA_032191745.1 Picea mariana
TTGTGATATATACACAGTCTTGTTTTGTCTTTTTGTAGTGCATTAAATATTGGGCAACATTCATTAAATAGTTTAGAGAAATATACAAGGGAGAAACATCGAGGAGAATCTAGCATTTCAGAGGTTAGTTATTTTTAAAATTCTTACCATTTACCAAAAAATATTTATAAGATCATCTTTGGATTGTATGATATTTTTTCATGCGAAAATTATAAAAAACCATAATTTTTTTTATATATATTTTTAGTTTTTTCTAAAGATGTCACAAGTTTTCAAAAAAATTTAGATCTTTTGCGAAGAAATTTTAACAAAATTTGTAGTATTTGAAGAATAATAAAAAAAAACATATTTTGGTGTGCTTTTTATACAAATTTTCTAGTTTTATTGTTTTTTAATATTCTTTTTTAGTTTTGGCCCATGGTGGTTATTGGTTGTGATTCCCCTCCATGTGGGACCGAGTATTACCCTACGAGGGCACTCAGGGCAATGCCTGACATCATGGCATCCCCCCCTTTTGGCCAAGCCTTGGGCACGCGACCAAAACTTGGTTGTGGAGGGGGTTGGGGTGATGCCCGACATCACCCCCATGACAACCTTAGTCTCATGGCCAGAATTAATCGCGGGGGGGCTGGGGTGATGTCCGACATCATCCCAGCCCCCGTAGGCCAAGTATTGGCCACTACAAAACTAGGACTTGGCCTATGGGGGGTTGGGGCGATGCTCGACATCACCTCTAGCACCTCCATAGGTGAATATTTGGCCCCGACATCGTCCCAGTAACCCCATGGGAAAAAAAATTTATTTTTTTTTTAATTTTTCTTAAATTTTAAATCTTATAGTGTATGATTTTTTATTTATTATTATAATTTTAGCGTTTCCCATCGTTATTATAAATATATTATTTTTTTTTTAATTTTTCACATGCGAAAAATGAAAGGAAAGAAAATATATGTGAATGTATCTGGATCATGACCTACAATAATGACATTCAAAATTGCAACTAGAGCCTACATGAATGCTAGGAAACAAATTGATCACACATTGTTTCTAGGTCCAACACTTGAGTTGTCAAGGGAAATGAAGAATGTTAGAGAGTGGAAACCTATGAAAGGTGAAAACAAAATGAAATATTCTTTGTTTGTTAAAGACAAACAAGAAAATGATGGAGAACATCGCTATTTTTATTGTGTTGATTTTTAACATGTGCAAGGAAATTATCAGCCAATTGTCTTGTTACGAGATATATGTTTGGTGCCAAACATAAATATTGTTTATGCACTCATAAAACAAGTTAGGACTTATCTCAAGATTACTTATTGTTTCAAATTGAGTAATTATAATAGGGATGAACATTTTGCATAATTATGTGCATCTATCGTCGAAGACATTGAGAAAGGAAATGTAAGTTTGTTCATTTTTATTTTTGAATCATGTATTATTTTTAGTATCATGTTAATTTTTTAATTTTATTTAACAAGGAAATGTTGTATTTTATTTTTACAATATTTTTCTATGCGACTTTCACATATGTTAGTGGGGATTTACTCTACAAAGAAAAATATCATGGAAGATATCAATTCCTTTCATATCAATAAGGCACAATGAGGAAGGAAAAAGAAACAAAAAGTAACAAAGGTTGAAGATGCAAGAGTAGAAAGACAAGACCATGAAAGAAGATAGAAAAGTCCTTATTCTATAAATCCTAAAGAGGTTACATTTGAAGATGAGGAAACTACAAATGAAGATTTTGTTGATATTAGTCCCAATCATGTTATCACTCATTCTCACAAGAAGAATAAACAAGAGAAACAAAAAAGAGTGGTGCTCGGGGATAATTCCATTCCTATTGATTATGAATAAATAATTGATTTAGATGAAAGACAATTAAATAATAAGAGGAGGAAATAAAATGTTGTCAATGATGAAGTCATCATTAGCTCTAAAATTATAATGAAATTCCTAAAGGTAGCAGAGAAATAATAACAACAGGTGTTGATCTAGAGGATGATATTATGAAAACAACACAAAATTCCATTTGGAATAGATTGAGGATGACTAACTTATTTGATTATGGCCATACATTTTCGTTGAATGGGAAGAAGCTTTATAACCCCACAAAAGGGAAATAGAAGTATCAAATTAGAAAATTGCATCACTTGCATATTCATAATTTGAAAGCATTGATTAGGTACAATCCATATGCACATGTGGTTAACTACCTAGTTCTTATTAAACCAATTGAATTTCCTAGTAGGGATGAATTTGATAGATCAAAATGTTTTGACTATAAATATTATGTAATTGGAGGAAATTATTTTGTAGAGGTTAGAAAGGAAGTGATGCAAGAATATCCCAATAGCCCTCTTTTTCAGGTAGCCAATTGTCTAATTTATGTTGGTTTAACAGATGCAAAAGAAAAGTTATAGGCATGGGATCGTAACACAAATAATGAGTATAGGAGGTCCATGAATTTCATTCAAAGGGTGATATTTATACATAATGAGTTTTATGAAATATGGAGTGGGGAGAGATCCAATGTTGATGTGAAGTTTCAGATGAAATTTTGTATGGAAATATGTTTCTCAATTGATGAGGAAAATGCAAAATAAAAAAATCGCAAAGGAAGTGATGAATTCAAAGATGTGGATAGCTATTTTCAATTGGGATTTAGAACTGGATAGTTATGGGATTTGATAGATGAGATGTTCAGCCTATGGGAAAATATTGGTATAAAAAATCAGAGAGTAAAGAAGGATAAACCCTTAATATGTAGCACAAGTAAGATAGGACTTGAAATCAAGAATTTGCTAGAATATAAGACTATAACACCTTGGAGAATGATACAAACAGTGAAAGATGAGAAAATTATCATAGCTATATTATCATGTGTAAGGTCGGGTGAATTATCAATGGAAGAAATGTGTGATGAATTTCAAAAGTAAGTTTGTTGAGTTATTTTTATTTATTTTAGGAGTATAAAATTTTATTTTTGTTTAACAAATCAATGTTCTAAGTATTTAATTATATATATCATTATTTAGTCACAAGGTGTATATGTTTATACAAGAGGAAACGGTTAAGATGTTGAATGAAGAGAGTTGGGATGATCTTGGACTCAACTATCTAGATTCAAGATCTACAACATTGAAACAATATTTGTTTGCATTCAAAAAGGTATGTTAATTTATTAAATTTATATTATTCATTTGTAGGTTAATTTATTTCTATTTTATTAGTTATAGATATATAACTTTATGTTTTTTGTTTCATTAAATATGCCAAATAAGAATGCAGATGGAGTACGTGAAACCTTGAAAAAGAGACAATTCACATAATAAGCCTCTTCGAGGGGGAAACCTCCTTATACACCACATAAATTTCCAAATACAAGATGATTCCAAATGAAAATGTCTCCTTGGTATATATACGAGACTAGGAGGTACAATTACAACTAATGGACCCAAGCCGACATAAATAAAATAACAGTACTAATGTAATATGCCCCAATTAAGGGGTAATGTTACATTATTTAGGGCTTAACAAGACCCTCCCCTTGAGACAAGTGTTTTCCGCAACACTTGAGTAATTTTGGATGCTTTTGTATAAAAGACTCATCTTACCAAGTGGAATCTTCAGCAGGTAGTTTCCTCCACTTAATGAGATACTCTGAAATGGATCTATTCCTCAGCTAGCAAATTCTTTTTTCAGTGATAGCTCCAAGCTCCAATATGAAATTTTCCTTCCTTGTCAAGTTCTGGAAATATAGTTTGAACTGGGATCTTGTCACCTATGACCTTCTTTAAGCATGAAATATGGAAAACAAGGTGTACTCGTGAAGATGCGGGCAACTCTAATTTGTATGTCATAGTACCAATCTTTTGCAACACCTTATAAGGGCCATAGTAATTTGGTGATAATTTATTATCCTTATTGGTTTTCTTGAGGGACATCTGTTTGTATGGTTTTAGTCTTAAAAATACTTGATCCCCTACTTTAAAACTTCTCTCACTATAATTTTGATCCACTTGTTGTTTCATGCGATTTTTTGCTATGGTCAGGTTTTCATTTAAGATTTGGAGAACTTGTTGTTGATGCTCGATGTGATACCCCACTGCTTGAACCTTAGATTTTTATTTTAGAGAAGAAGTGATGGAAGGAGGGTGGTATCCATAGAGTGCCATAAATGGTTTGATTTTTGTCGCAGTATGAAAGGAAGTGTTATACCACCATTCTTCCAAGGGTAACCATTTGAACCATTGTTTTTGTTTATCAGAGACAAAGAAATGGAGGTAGCCTTCAAGAAATTTGTTCACTATCTCGGTTTGTCCATCAGATTGAGGATGATAGGATGAGCTATGAGCCAATTGAGTACCCAAACAAGAAAATAATTATGTCCAAAAATGTCCAGTGAAGATGGGATCTATGTCACTTACAATAATATTTGGGCTTCCATGTAGATTTTGAACTATCTCCATGAATGCAGTGGCAACTGTACTCGCTTTGAACAGATGAGACAGTGTATAAAAGTGTGTGTACTTGATCATTCTATCAACAATCACCATGATGACATTCTTTCCTTCAGACTTCGGTAACCCTGTAATGAAATCCATGGAAAATTCCTCTCGATGTTGACTTGGGATGGCTAATGGTTGTAAAAGGCCAGGGGTCTTAATTGTTTCCACCTTCTTTTGTTGGAAAATCAAACATTCTGCCACAAACCTTTGAACATCAGTTTTAAGGCCATCCCAAAAAAAATCCTTCTTGACCCTATGGTAGGTTTTCAAAAATCCCGAGTGCCCTCGTACCATAGAGGTTTGCAATTCCAATAGTACATTTTGTTTGAGTCGGGATTTCTTACATAAATTTAAGCGATATGTGTACCATAGTGAATCATTTTTCCATGTAAATGTATCTGATGCACTGGAATCCTGTTACAACCTTTGAATGAGAGTCCACCCATTTTTCTCATTCTTCCATTCATCCCTTGCTTCTATTATCCAATCGGGTTGGATGATTGAGATATCATAGAAAAAGGACTCAACATCTTCATCCTTTCTTGAGATTTCATCTACCACAAAATTTTTCTTCCCTTTTTTACAGATGATTTCAAAATCGTAACCCAATATCTTGGTCACCCATTTTTGTTGTTCCTTTGAAAATAGTCTTTTTTCCAAGAAGTATTTAAGACTAAAATGATCTATTTTGACCTTGAAGTGCCTACCTATTAGGTAAGGGCGCCATTTCTTCAATCCATGTATTATTGCAATCATTTCCTTCTCATAAATGGGTTTATGTAAGTCCTTTCCCTTGAGTGGTCGACTTTCAAAAGCTAGGGGCCTTCCTTATTTCATTAGGACAACACCAATATCATTTCTTGAGATATCACATTCCACAATAAAGGTTTTTTTGAAGTCTAGTGTGGTAAAGATAGGACTTTGTACATCACCTCTTTAAGTTGTTCAAAATCTTGAGTTTCCTCTGGAGTCCATGAAAATGGATCCTTCTTAGTTACTATCGTTAAAGTTATTTCTATTCTTCCATAGTTTCGAACAAACTTGTGGTAGTAACTTGTAAAACCCAAAAATCCTCTAAGATTCTTCAATGTTTTGTGAATTGGTCAGTCCATTATGGCCTTAATATTGTTAGGGTCTACCTTGACACCTTCATGAGATACAATATGACCCAAATACTCTACCTCCTTCACCCCAAAGAAAAATTTGGATGGTTTGGCATATAGTTGTTTCTCCTTTAGTAGTTGTAGCACCTTGTCAACATATCACACATGATCCTCCCAAAGCTTTCTATAGATTAGTATATCATCAAAAAATACTAACACAAATTTTCAAAGGAAAGGATTCAAAATGGAATTCATCAACCCTTGGAATGTGGAAGGTGCATTTGTAAGGCCAAAAAGCATGACCAAAAATTCATAATGGCCTTCATGAGTTCGAAATGTTTTTTTTTGATATATTCTTTCTTCATTCTAATATGATGATACCCTAAATGAATATCCAACTTTGTGAAATAGATTACTCCATGTAGTTCATATAACAATTCGTCAATGATGGGAATGGGAAATGTATCTTTAATAGTGATTTTGTTGAGCTCTTTATAATCTGGATACGTACGCCATGAGTCATATTTCTTGAGTACCATTACCACCGGTGCAAAGTAAGAACTTTGGCTAGGTATAATAATGCCATACTCTAACATTTATTCAACCATATGCTCAATTTTACTCTTCTGGTCACAAGGGTATCTGTAAGGCCTGACGTTAGGAGGAATACTCCTAAGAATTAGGTGAATAACATGATCATGATTTTTAGTGGGTGGAATACCTTTGGGAATATCTTCAAATACTTTGGAATCCTTATCAATGAACCCTTGGATATATAGAGGAATAAATGGCTTAGATGTTTGAACATATAGTGAGCATAATTGTGAAATTACACCCTGATGCCCATTTTTCAATAATATTTTCATGCCATTAGAGATTATCACCTTATTGGGTTTCCCTATGATACCTCTTAAATCAATTTATTTTCCTTCCAATGAAAATTTCATGAAAAGTTCTAGAAAATTAAAATCCATTGTTCCTAATGATTGTAACCATTGGATTCCTAGTAGGACATCAACACCACCGATGGGTATAGAAATCATTGGACTATTCATTACATATTCCCCCATAGTAAGATTGATATTATTTCATTTTCCTGAGCAATTGATAGTTCCTCCATATGCAATCATTACTTGAAACTCTAGCACTGGATATACAAAGAAATTGAGAGCTTTGGCTAATATATAGTGAATGAAATTATGAGTACTACCATAATAAATTAGGACTATTACCTTTTTCTTTTTGATATATCCTTCGATCTTGATGGTTTGAGGAGTGTTAATTCCATCCAATGCATTACAGGATATCGTGGGAGTAAACTCTTCAGAAGAAATCACTTCTACGTTTTCATCTTGAGATGGTTCTTGTTCT
This sequence comes from Picea mariana, assembly GCA_032191745.1. Taxonomy (NCBI): domain Eukaryota; kingdom Viridiplantae; phylum Streptophyta; class Pinopsida; order Pinales; family Pinaceae; genus Picea; species Picea mariana. Next base: position 20,034 of record JASDQU010820142.1, read on the forward strand.
TATTCGTGTTCTTCTTCCTCTTCACAATCTATGTAGAATAATTTCTTCTCACCACACTTATGTCCCTTGTTGTACTTGTTGTCACAATTAAAGAATAAACCTTTTACTTTTCTTTCCTCCAATTGTTGAGGTGCCAACCTTGTAGGTTGAGGTGTTTTAGAAGAAGGAACATCATTCTCTTGATATATGTTAGGAGTATTCCTTCTAGTAGACATAGCCATATTTTTAATTTCAACATTTCTTGCCACCCTAAATGCATTCTCCAATGATTTGGGTTCCCAAAGTCAAACCTCATGTTGAATTTTATCCCTTAAAGTTCCTATGAATACATCAATCAAGTGCTCATATGCAATATCTGTTAACTTTATATTTAATATTTGGAGGTTCTCAATGTGCTCTATAACTAAACCCTTTTGCTTGACATTTATCAATTGGCTAAAGAAGTTATTGCTCCTTATATCCTCATAGTGTGCTATCATTTCTTCTGTGAAAATTGTCCAAGTGACGAGTGATTTGCGAGAACAAATCCATCAATACCACACAAATTGACTGGGTTCTAAATATAGAGAAGCAATCCGTACCTTTTGTGTATGTGGCACATCATGTAGATCAAATAATTTCTCCATTTGAAGTATCCATGTGATTGGGTCCTTGCCATCAAACTTCTGCATATCGATCTTAGAAAAGTGGTTGGTCTTCAACCCAAAGTTGGAGTTTCTCCAGTCCTCTCTATTAGGAAAATTTTCAATCCTTCCATGATCTCCCTTTTTAAACCATCCATCATCCCTTGTAGTTCATCTTTTGTTATTGTCTTCTTTTTTAAATAATTTATGTCCCTACGCATTTATTAACATTCATCAAGAGTTCGTCCCCGAGGTGTAGGACAGTCGGTGACGGAGTGTGTTGTTAAGCCACTCCGTGATGTTAAAGTCACCGGTTCAAAACCTGCGGGGAGAAAAAATCCAACCATGTTAAGGGTTGGTGTGGCTCAGGCCGGGTGCGATCCCCAAGTGATTTTGACGGCTTAGATGCCCCTGAGTCACAGTTTCTCAAGCCACAGGTTAATCGCGTGCCAACAGGTCCCGCACAAATTAACAAACAAAAAAAAAAACATTCATCAAGAGTCCTAGTAGGACTATATGGAGGCTTATTTGGTGTTGAAGTTCCCTTTTTTGGTGCCATGTTGGCCAAGTATCACTTTCAAACCTTAATTTTGAGGTGGTTCTACTAGACGATCTTTCTTCTGCTGTATATCCAAAATTTTGGCCCTTTTGTGTATGAAAATTTATTTTTTGTAGTTATCTGATATTTCTTCTCTGTAATGCCATAGGTCTGATCAAAATTGGACGTGCCAAGTGGAATTTATGGTAACTTCCCCACAACTTGTTGATTTTTGGCCTTTCTATCAAATCTCACTTGTATAGAGTTCCTTGCACAAAATAATTGATATAAAATTATGTAAATTGTACCAGAGATGCTACAGACTATCCACTATCCAATGCAACTAGTCTCACTTAATTTGGATACTCTAAGAAGAATTTATGATTTTTTTACCCGGAACACCTTCTTGAGACTAGTCAAATACCCTATCTTCCACAGGGTATACCTACAAATGTACGATGACCCAGAAGATGAATTATTATCACAGATACCTTAATAGTTTCTATGAATATCCTCCAGATTTTAGGGTCTAAAACATTACAGAACAAATTTCATAGCAAAAATTTCACGATGACTAAATTAAGGATGATTCCAAAACCCTATCTTACACAGGCTATATCTATGAAAGTATAAGGCGTCAGGAGTTGAAATTTGAACCCAAGATACCTTGATCTGTCTAATAAATATCAACCAAGGGGTTCCTTCTAAAACATTGTATAAATAAAATTATAGCAAAAATTCCAAGGTGTCTTAGATGTAGCATTGAAACTCCAAGACCTTGAGCTCTAGTACCAAATGTTAAGAACCAAATATTAAGATAGCATAGAAAAACCTCATAATAAGTACTCAACTTATTGAAAAAGAGATAATTTCATATAATAAGCCTCTTTGAGGGGAAAACCTCCTTATACACCACATAAATTTCCAAATACAAGATGATTCCCAATGAAAATGTATCCTTAGTATATATAGGAGACTAGGAGGTACAATTACAACTAATGGACTCAAGATGACATAAATAAAATAACATTACTAATGTAATATTCCCCAATTAAGGGGCAATGTGCCACTATTTAGGGCTTAACAGTGACCCACTACAATGCAATTTTATATAACGAAGAATTGATGTTATTCCATCCCTTTCAAATGAAATGCAAGAAGTTGTCTTGAGGAAATGAGATTTTAATGAATCAAAGGTGGAAAAATGTCAAATTATCCTCAAGTACCATTAATAGGATTGATTGGAAAGGATCACTTTGAAGAACTTGTGGATATCAAAGACCCAATGGAAGAGAAAAATGACACAATGGAAGCATAAAATGATGTCCAAGAAGATGATAATTGATGCAGGAGCATCACCGACATCAAGCGAGCCAGCGTGGAAGCAATCGGACAGCTGGACAAGTGCCAACACACATTTTGAAATTGCCTTGAAGTTGTTGCGCCATCTTAAATGAGCCATTAAGATGAGATGCACCTGTATTATGTAATTAGACCTTGAGCCTTTAGCTCTCGTCCTTAGTACGTAGAAGGCATTCAAAGTAGTTAATGCAGGTAGATAGAATTTAATTCTAGATTAGACTGTTTGAGAGCGCAAGAGGGAAACGGGATATAGACACCCTCATTTTGAATTGTAACATTATTATTAAAAAGGAAGAGCAAGCGCATGCAGAATAACTGTGTAAGAATACCCATGTATAGACATTTGAATTAATAGAAAGCTTTGATTCAAATTCATGGTTTGTGTTGTTCTCTGTGTATTGATGTTATGCTCATGAATGTTTTCTTCCTGTTATACATTTTCTTTGATATGTTGTGTATACGATTTCATGTTCTAAGTGAAGTCNCCTTTGTTCTCATTTCTACAGAAGTGCATTTGGACACAGGACCCGTGCCAGGAGTGTGCAGGTGAAGTAAAGTCTCAGGGTTGCGAACCTGAGTAAGGTGTGAGAGACTACTACTGCAAAAGTGTGCAGATTCGAAGGTATTCATCACTTGGAAGTGCCTGAGAGTTGCCGCAAGGAGTGCGTGCAGGAATCTTCTCTAACACTCAGAGTCATGAGAAAGCTCAGGAGAGATAAAGCCTTTGAAGCTATTAAAGGTAGCATAAGGAGATGGTGCATATTGAGTGACTCAAGGCGTCAGAGTTTTGTGTCACAGGTGATTAAGTCTGGGAAGGAGTCCTTGGTTCACTTCGTGAAAGTATCAAAGAGAGAAATGACAGATAGTCAAGATCTTGTGGAGAGGATTGGAGAAATCCCGCCAGCCGTCTGATCTGGTAAAGAAGTGGGAAGGTTACGGCTATGTTCAGAGTTCAAGTTCCAGGGATCGTGCGTCGTCAGATCATCACCCAGTTACCCGTCAACTGTCCGATTTGGTAGGAGTTGCACAGGATTTAAATCCTCGTGAGCAGAGGGAAAACCCCGAGAAGGCATCGAGATATTAAGGCATCGAGGTTTGGAAAATCAGAAATCCCGTGGACCAGAGATTGGGTAAATCTATCGTGAAAATATCGACAAGTTCAAAACCGTCCATCTATTGGGATAGGTGGCAGAAATTGAGAGTCATCGGTATATCGGAGATTTGGTCATCGAGACTCACATAGGTAAGTAGATTGGGTTTATATAATTGGAGAAAATCCAAGGGTTGATATGAGCCGTCCATCTACTTGGGACGCATGTAGGAAATCTGAGAGAAGTCAGGGATCGGCATTTCACGAGTTGGGGAGACAAGGAGGACGCATGGCATCGATCTTGACTTTCGTAGAAAGTCCCGAAGAGAAGTCATATCGGGGAATCGACTTTCGAGAGGTCGGGGAAAGTGGAGGTAAAAGCACTTTGGCATTTGAAGTCAGGAAACCCCGAGGGAGATCTGGAGCCATTTATTTTAGTGACCGATCACAGCCATTGATTGTGTTTACGGTGGAAGGACATCCTAGTGACGTCGCATTGGAAATCGAGAATTCAAGGATTCCATGGACAAGAGGTTTGATACATTCCAACCCTTGAAACCTCGAATCTCGATAACAAGTATGGCTACGGTCATATAGGGGGAGGTCGTATGGACTAGGGCATAGCCAAGAGGGCCAAAAGAAAAAAGGGAGCACATCGAGATATCGGAGATCAGGAATTTGAGGAAGCTAGGGTTTGTGACATTGGGGATTGGAAACCCCCGAAACCCGATTGTGACTTTATGTTGGGAACAGAGAAAGAACCGGGCCTAAAGGCTGTAAGGTGCCGAAGAAGACCTGTGGGTCAGATTTAAACAAAGATTCCAAGGGAGAATCAAAGGAGCCACTCCAGCTCAAGAGTGAACTTTGAATGATCCTTAAGATTGGGAGGTCAGCGTAGAGGTCTCTGTCGAGGCAGAGGGTGCGGTCTGCGTCAGTTTGGTATCAGAGATTAGAAAAGCCTCTTTGCTTTCTATAGCAGGGAGAAGGAAGATTCACCATGCTGCCAAGGAGAAGAGATAGACAATCACCTGATCCAGAGGAGGAAAGGGAGACGTCCAGAGGAAGGGGTAGACAAGAGGAAAGGGAGACGTCTAGAATCCAGAAGTAGAAAGGGATCTGGATAACCTACGTGCCAGACATGTGGACGTGGAGATAAGACAAAAACGCACAGCTGATGTAGGAGATATCAGTGAGTCTGAAAGTGAAGATGATGCTGGACATGGAGAAGAAGAAGTCACAGTAGAAGATGCATCCAATGAGCGCTTGGTTAAATCTATTGCAAGAATGGGTGCAAAGGCGAAAATGGACATTCCAGTTTATGAGGAAATCTAGATGTAGACGAGCTTCTAGACTGGATTAGAGCTCTAGACACATATTTTGACTATGAAGATGTCGAAGAGGACAAGAAGGTCAAGCATGTCATCATGAGATTAAAAGTACATACAACCTTGTGGTGGGATGAACTACAAGTGCATAGGCGTTGCCAAGGCAGGCAGAAAATTAAGAGCTGGGACAGGATGATTGCAAAGATGAAAGAAAAATTCATCCCCAAGGATTATCAGATTACTCTGTTCAGGAGAATGCAGAACCTGAGACAGAAGTTGATGTCAGTAAAGGAATATACTGAAGAATTTTACAGGTTGAATATCAGGGCAGGTCATCGTGAAAGCAATGGTGAAAAAGTGGCTAGGTATATGAATGGCCTGAGATATGAAATTCAGGATGAGATGAGTATGTTTACCATCCAAATGGTGGAAGATTCTTATCATATGGCTCTAAAAGTGGAAGAGAAGCTGAGCTGAAAGCAGAGTCAAAGAGGCCGATGCAGAAGTCAGCCCAGAGGCAAATTAGTTGCCCAGGATAAGTATCAGAAGCCCAAGGAGGACTAGAAGTTTGGGTCTAAGCCTAAATACAAAAGAACTCAGAGAGGTGGAACCTCACAGCGAGGGCAATATGCTGAACAGAGAGGAAATTATACTGAGTAGAGAGGAGATTATGCTGATAATAACACTTTTCCTTGTACTAGAGGTAGAGGAAGAGGAAGAGGTGGAGTAATCACATGCTTCACATGTGGAAAGAATGGGCACAAGTCTTATGAGTGTCCAGATAAAAAGAAGGATATTGGGGAAGCTCACATCACCGAGGCACAGAGACGAGATGTTGAAGCAGAAGACACTGAAGGTGGAATATCGTTGATGATGCGAAAAGTCCTTTTGACACCAGAGAAAGAGGTGGAAAGTTCAATCCAAAGGACCAGACTTTTTAGGACTGCTTGCAAAACCAAAGACAGGGTATGCAAGGTCATTGTAGACAGTGGTAGCATGGATAATCTTGTATCTACAGAGATGGTAGAGAAGCTGGAGCTGGAAACGACTGATCATCCAAGCCCATATAAAGTTTCATGGATACAAAAAGGACACAAGGTAACTGTCACTAAACAATGTTTAGTTGAATTCAAGATAGGAGGATATAATGATAAGATATTATGTGATGTCATCCTTATGGATGTTTGTAATCTATTGCTGGGTAGACCATGGCAATATGATAGAAATGTGATTCATGATGGGAGAATGAACACATACACCCTAGAGAAGAATGGGAGGACACACATGTTGCTAACAATTAAGGATAAGGAGGTGAAGCCTGAAGTAAGAAACACAGTACTTCTCATGAGTGGGAAGGAACTTCTTACAAAGGTCAAGAAGAAGGAGGAACCACAGTTCAATGTGGTTAGGAAACCGAAAATTGTTCTAACTAGCACAAGAGTGAATGAATTACCAGAGGAGCTTCAGGAACTGCTAGAAGAGTTCATTGACATTGTAGTGGACAAATTACCTCGTTCGTTGCCACCGATCAGAAGTGTGAGTCATCATATTGATCTCATACCAGGAGCCAGTTTTCCAAACAAAGCCATGTACAGATTGACGCCACAAGAGAATGAAGAAGTTAAGAGGTAAGTCCAGGATTTGTTGGACAAAGGATTAGTCAGGGAAATCTTGAGTCCATGTGCCATTCCAACAGTACTCAGTCCGAAGAAAGACGGAGGTTGGAGAATGTGTACTCATTCAAGAGAAATTAACAAGATAACCATTAGGTACAGATTTCCATTGCCAAGGATGGATGATCTGATAGATTGCTTGAGTGGAGAGAAGTATTTTTCAAAGATTGATTTGAAAAGTGGTTATCACCAAATCCGCATGAGAGAAGGTGACGACTGGAAGACAACATTCAAGACTAACAAGGGTTTGTATGAATGGCTTGTTATGCCATTTGGCTTAACAAATGCGCCAAGTACCTTCATGAGGTTGATGAACAAAGTCCTGAAGGAGTTCATCGGGAAATTTGTCATTGTGTATTTGGATGACATACTGGTTTTCAGTAAAACAATAGTGGAGCATCTTAAGAATTTGGCTACAGTGATGCAAAAATTACAGCAGGAAAAGTTGTTGATAAACATGAAGAAATCCTCATTCATGAAGACAGAGCTCATTTATTTGGGGTTTGTTATTTAGTTCGGCTTATCATCCTCAAATAGATGGACAGACAGAGGTGGTGAACAGAAGTCTAGGAGGCTTGTTGAGAAGCCTGGTGATGGAACACCACATCCAGTGGGACAATATATTACCACAAGCAGAGTTTGCTTATAATGACTCTGTTAACAAGAGCACAGGCCAGAGCCCATTTCATATTGTTTATGGCATGCAACCGAGAGGAATTTCTGAACTGAGGGATTCAGAATAGACCACAATTAGGAGTGCTAGTGTAGAATATTCCGCAGAGGCGATGAGGGAACTTCACAGCCAGGTGAAAGAACGATTTCGAAATTCAAGCCAGGAATATAAACGCAGGGCAGATCAGCATAGAAGACAACTTCAGTTTGAGGTTGGTGATCTTGTTCTGGCACACTTGAGGAAAGAAAGGTTCCTGAGAGGAACATATAATAAATTGAAGATGAAGAAAATTGTACCATGTAGGGTCTTCAAGAAATGTGGGGAAAATGATTATGAGATTGAATTACCCGATGGGATCAGAATCTCTCCGATATTCAATATCTCGGATTCGTACCCATATAGAGTTGGGGAAATAGACACTGGAGATGAGAAGCCAGTAATATAGTGGATGAAGCAGATGCCAGTTGCGGATAAGCCACAGATGGAATGCATACTGGATAAAAGAATTGGCAGGAGGACCAGGCGAAAGCAATACTTTGAGTATATGGTCAAATGGAAGAACCATCCAATTGAATATGCCAGCTGGGAGAGTGAAGCAGAGATACAAAAGCATGGGCAGACCGTCCAAGAACTCATGGACAGGAGCCCATGAAGATTTTCAAGCCAGGGAGTATGATGCAGGAGCATCACTGACATCAAGTGAGCCAGCGCGGAAGCAATCGGATAGCTGGACAAGCGCCAACAAACATTTCGAAATTGCCTTGAAGTTGTCGCAGCATATTAAATGAACCATTAAGATGAGACACACTTGTATTATGTAATCGAACCTTGAGCCTTTATCTCTCTTCCTTAGTAGGTATGAGGCATTTAAAGTAGTTAATGTAGGTAGATAGAATTTAATTCTAGATTAGACTGTTTGAGAGCACAAGAGGGAAATGGGATATAGACACCCTCATTGTGCATTGTAACATTATTCTGAAAAAAGGAAGAGCAAGAGCATGCAAAAGAACTGTGTAAGAATACCCATGTATAGAAATTTGAATTAATAGAAAGCTTTGATTCAAATTCATGGTTTGTGTTGTTCTCTGTGTATTGATGTTATGCTCATGAATGTTTGCTTCCTGTTATACATTTTCTTTGATATGTTGTGTATACGATTTCATGTTCTAACTGAATTTTGAAAAGAAGGGGGAATGAGTTTCAATGGTTTCTCTATTTGAGCAAGAATTCCTACAAGGAGTGCAGTCGAAGTGTCCATAGGGAGTGCATTGACAGAGGGTTCAGATAGGTAGCCTTTGTTCTCATTTCTGCAGAAGTGCAGTTGGACACAGGAGTCGTGCCAGGAGTGCACAGGCAAAGTAAAGTCTCAGGGTTGCAAACCTGAGTAAGGTGTGAGAGACTGCTACTGCAGGAGTGCGCAGATTCAAAGGTATTCAGCACTTGGAAGTGCCTGAGAGTTATTGCAAGGAGTGCACGTAAGAATCTTCTCTAAGACTCAGAGTCATGAGAAAGCTCAGGAGAGATAAATCCTTTGAAGCTATTGAAGGTAACATAAGGAGATGGTGCATATTGAGTGACTCAAGGAGTCAGAGTTTTGTGTCACAGGTGATTAAGTCTAGGAAGGAGTCCTTGGTTCACATCATGAAAGTATCAAGGAGAGAAAACACAGACGGTCAGGATCTTGTGGAGAGGATTGGAGAAATCCCACCTACCATCTAATCTGGTAAAGAAGTGGGAAGGTTACAGTTGCATTCGGAGTTCAAGTTCCAGGGATCGTGAGTCGTCGGATCATCATCCAGTTACCCGTCAACCATCCGATTTGGCAGCAGTTTCACAGGATTTAAATCCTCGTGAGTAGAGGGGAAACCCCGAGAAGGCATCGGGATATTGAGGCATCGAGGTTCGGAAAATCAGAAATCCCGTGGACCAGAGATCGAATAAATCTATCATGAAAATCCTGACAAGTTCAAAACCGTCCATCTGTTGGGACAGGTGGCAGAAATCGAGAGTCATCGGTATATCGGGGATTTGGTCATCGGGACTCACATAGGTAAGTAGATTGGGTTTATATAATTGGCGAAAACTCGAGGGTTGATCTAAGCTGTCCATCTACTTGGGACGCGTGTAGGAAATCCGAGAGAAGTCGGGGATCGACATTTCACGAGTTGGGGAGACAAGGAGGACGTGTGGCATCGATATCGACTTTCGAAGAAAGTCCCGAAGAGAAGTCATATTGGGGAATCAGCTTTCGAGAGGTCAGGGAAGGTGGAGGTAAAATCACTTCGGCATTTGAAGTCGTGAAACCCCGAGGGAGATCTAGAGCTGTTGATTTCAGTGACCGATCACGGCCATTGATTGTGTTTATGGTGGAAGGACATCCTAGTGACGTCGCATTGAAAATCGGGAATTCGGGGATTCCGTGGACAAGAGGTTTGATACATTCCAACCCTCGAAACCCTGAATCCCAATAACAAGTATGGATGCAGTCATATAAGGGGAGGTCATATCGACTAGGGCATAGCCAGGACGGCCAAAAGCAAAAAGGGAGTGCATCGAGATATCAGAGATCAGGAATTCGAGGAAGCTGGGGTTTGTGACATCGAGGATTGGAAACCCCCGAAACCCGATTGTGACTTTCTATTGGGAATGGAGAAAGAACCAAGCCTAAAGGTTGTAAGGTGCCGAAGAAGACCTGTGGGTCATATTTAAAAAAATATTCCAAGGGAGAATCGAAGGAGCCACTCCGGCTCAAGAGTGAACTTTGAATGATCCTTAAGACTAGGAGGTCAGCGCAAAGGTCTCTGTCGAGGCAGAGGGTGCGTTCTGGGTCAATAATGTGTCTCTTGAGAGTGATGAATTTGAGATATATGATATTTTTGATTAGTTTTAATATTCTCTTGAAAACAATGGTTAATTTTGCAAATTTTTTATGAGATATGACTGTAATGTTTTGACTTTCAGATTTTAAAATAAGAATGAATATGTGTTTATTGTTGTTTTATGATGAATCTTTTTATGATTGTTATTTTTTACTTTTATTTGAATGTGAATCACTATACTGGGGAAAATGACATTAAATGTTGTCATTTTTTTACTTCAAATGTGTAAAAATATGGAAAACAAATGTTAATTTTAAAACAAATTCCCCCTTTTTTGTTCAATTTTGTCCATAAAAATATTTTCTTTGACTTGTTATTTTAAACGTACATGTTCCAAAATGTTTAGGTTTTTTATTATATATCGCTTTAAATTGTATGTTTTTTTGCTGAGTATTTAAAAATAGTGTTATTTAACTACAATTATTTCTATGTATTGAAGTAAAGGTAAAAAATGTGTTAAAAATAATATTATCCACTACATTTAAAAAGTATGGAACCATAAATTAATTAAGGAGACACAATTATATGAAAAATATTAACTTAAAAAAAATGAATGGTATACAACATTTTTAACATTGAAAGAAGGATGGAAAAATGATTAAAAACATCGTTGAAAAAAAAATGATTTAGAAAAATTTGAAAATAGTTGAAAAATTAAGTATTTAAAAAAATAATGTAGACACGTTATGGATAAGAAGATTTAAAATACCAAAAAACATCCAAAAAAGGGAGGGGAGTTCTATCGGTAGTATAAATTTTCAAAACGAGGTAAAAAAATGTGATCCCTAAAAAGACAAAAACTTTGTAGAGTTCTCATTATGTTGGTAACTATGTTTATTTTGGAGCTAGTTGTAGCTATATAGATCCAACTATAGTTGAAATATTTAAATTTAGGAAACATCAGAATGAAAAGTATTAGTTAGTTTAGTTAGCTACTGTAACCAAAAGAAGAATCAATGATCTTGTTAAAAATTTCCTAGTAAAGATGAATGGAATCAACACTAAGGTGAAATTGAATATCATACCAATTGGGTTTATGACTGCTTGATTGGTATGGATTGTCTAGAAATGTGTCTTGTTGTCTTAAAATATTATAACAAGGTTCCACATGTATTGTTGAAGAAGGGAATTCAATGATAGTGAAAGGTATTCGAAGGCCTATATATGTCCGAGAGATTTCATCATCACAGTTGAAAAAAAGATTTAGAAAAGGGTGCCAGATATATGCAGTCTATATGGAAAATGAAATGAAGGATAAGGCACTAAGTCTAGAACGAGTATGAATATATTTTTTGATAGTTTTTATGATTTATACCAAAGAGGGACATTGATTTCTCTGTTGACTTGATGATTGGAGCTACCCCAATGTCCAAAACTCCCTACAATATGAGCACAGTGGAGATAAAAGAATTGCAAATGCAAATAGAAGAGTTGTTGAAGAAGGCGTGCATACACCCAAGTGTTTCTCCTTAGGGATTCCCAATTATAGTTTTCAAGAAAAGACATGGAACGATGAGGTTATGTATCAAATTCAGACAACTAAACAAGGTTATATTCAAGAAGAAATATCCTTTTCCAAGGATTGATTTTTTTTTTATGAGCTAAAGGGAAAAAATAATTTTTCCAAGATTAACATGAGGTTAGGATACCATCAAGTGACTATCCGAGAAGAGGATACTAGAAAAATAACCTTTTGGATAAGGAATGGACTCTATGATTTTTTGGTGGTGCCATTTGGATTGAAAAATGCACTGGCTACATTTATGTGTTTGATGAATGGGGTATTCAGAGATTTCCTAGAGAAATGTTTCATTGTATTCTTGGATGATATTCTTATCTATTCTAAGATGGAGGAGGAGCATGAAAAACATTTTAGGATGGTTCTACAAGTGTTGAGAGAGCACCGATTATATGCTAAGTTGAGTAAGTGCAAATTTTCTCAAAAGAAGTGATGCAGGAGCATCGCCAACTCATCAAGTGAGCCAGCGTGGAAGCAGAAGACAGTTGGATAGCGCCAACACAAATTTTGAAAACACCTTGATATTGTTGTGCAAACATTAATGTAGAAATTTAATGAAGCGTACTTTGTATATTGTAATGGACCTTGAGCAGATAGCTCTCATCCTTAGGTAGATAGTTGGCATTTAATAGATTTAATGCAGTTAGATAGGAATTTAATTTTAGATTTGATAGCTTTAGAGCGCAAGAGGGAAAACGGATATAGACACCCTCATTGTATTATTGTATTATCATCAATAGAGAAGCAGAAGAGAAGAGCACTCAGAGAACTATATGAAGAGCACCCATGTACAGATATTTGAATTAATAGCAGAAAGATTTGATTCAAATTCATGGTTATGTGTTTATTCTCTGTGTATTGATGTTATGCTCACGAATGTTTATTTCCTGTTTACATTTGCTTTTATGCTGTGTATATGATTTCATGATTGAATTGAAGTCATGAGGGGAAGGAGGAGTTAGTTTCAATTGTTTCTCTATTTTGAGCCAGAGAATTCCTGCAAGGAGTGCAGTTGAATCGTCAGCAAGGACTGCGTTGACAAAAGGGCTTCAGATAGAGATAACTTTTGTTCTAAGTTCCCAGAGGTGCAGGTAGGCACAGAGGAGCCGTGCAAGGAGTGCGTAGGCAAAGTTAAGACTCAGAGTTGTGATTCTAAGCAAAATGGGAATTAAGACTACTGTTGTAGGTGTGTGCAGATTCGAAGCTTCAACACTTAGAAGTTGTTGAAGATTTGTCGCAAGGGGTGCATGCAATAGTTTCTGGAAGGGACTCGAAAGTTGTGAGAAAAGATTAGGAGGGAAAGGCTTTCAAACTCGTTGAAGGACGAAGCAGGAAAGTTGTGCCTTGATAGCTGAAAGGAGTGTTATTGGTTTGTGCACAGGGTGATGAGTTCCATGGAAGAGCATCTTGTCATTTCGTAGATTTCATTTGGAAGGGACAGACGGTCGAAATCCTCCGAGAAGATTTCACGAAGATCCGTGGGTCGTTGGATCTCACGGAGGTGCGAGGTAGTTACAGGGTAATTGTGGAAGGAGGTTCAAAGCTCAGGAAGGGCTGAGCCATTGATCCAATCTAGTCAGAGCCATTGGATCCATCGCAAGATCGCCCATCGGGGTTTCGCGAGAAAAGAGTCGAGGATTTGGCCACGGGAATCGCGATATTGCGATAACTGATATCCCGACAGTTGAAGGATAGTGTGGGCCATAGAAAATTCGGTGAGTGGAGGATAGGTAGCATAAGTCATCGGGATCTCACCTTGAGAAGCCCCGAAACTTGGGCATTAGGATTCGCGATCCTGCGAAGTCCGAAGTCCCGACGGGAAGACGTGACCGTTAGAAAGTCAACTCACGTGTGCATCGGCGTTTCGGTGTATCGGGTATCGGGAGTTGGAGAACCGAGTGTTTGGTGTCACGAGTAGTGAAGTCACGATAGAGCTGAAGCCCCGATAGAGGAAAGAGGAAGTCAGTGTTGACTGACACATCGGATTTCGGGGATTGGAGAGCCCCATGATCAACAGAGAACTTAGGGAGGCGCGAGTTCCGATCCTCTGATAAATCAAGAAGGGGGATCACACAGGTGAAGAGAATATGTGGGTAGATATTTTTCGATAGGGGAATATAAGAACCTTGGAGTTCTTTGGGCCGAGAGGAGAGAAGATCTTGTGAGTGAGCGTGGACCTTCTGACCTGTGGGTAGTGAAGGGGTCGCATTGCCATCAGTCTTGGTATCAGAGCGGGGATTGTTCTTTGCTTTCTATAGCAGAGAAGGAAATTCACCATGCCGCCCAGGAGAGAAAGACAATCACCCGACCCAAAGGATAGGGAGGTGAGAAGAAGAGGCAGGCAGGTAGTCAATCCAGAAATGGAGAGATAGATGAGAGATCTCCGAGCAAGACTTGAAGACATGGAGACAGCGCAGAGATTCACAACTAGTGCAGGGGATCTTAGCAATTCTGACAGTGAAATATAGGCTGAACGCGATGAGGAAGTTGCAGCTGAAGATGCATGAACCGAGCGGTTTATCAAGGCCATTTCTAGGATGGGTGCAAAGGCCAAAATGGACATTCCAGTCTATGAGGGAAATATGGATGCCGAAGAGCTGCTAGATTGGATAAGAGCTCTTGACACCTACTTCGATTATCAAGATATCAAAGAGGATAAGAAATTCAAGCATGTTGTCACGCGCTTGAAAGGACATGCAACATTGTGGTGGGATGAGTTACAAGCTGACAGAAACTGCAAAGGTAAGTAGAAGATAAAGAGCTGGGATCGAATGATCACGAAGATGAAGGAAAAGTTCATCCCTAGAGGTTACCAAATTACTATGTTCAGGAGGATGTAGAACCTGAGACAGAAGCTGATGACAGTGAAAGAATACACTGAAGAATTATATCGAATAAACATCAGAGCAGGTCATCGGGAGAACGATGATGAGAAGGTTGCTATATACCTGAATGGTCTGAGATACGACATTCAGGATGAATTGAGCATGGTTACCATCAGGACTGTGGAGGATAGTTATCAGATGGCTCTGAAAGATGAGGAGAAGCTAAGCTGTAAGCAAGGTCAGCGAGGGCGAGGCAGGAGTCAGCCCAGAGGCAAGGTAGTTGCCCAGGAAAAATACCAGAAACCCAAGGAGGAATGGAAGAAACCTCAGGGTAAGGTTGAAAGAGGTGGAACCTTAGAGTGACAACCAT
>JASDQU010820144.1:17165-27476 GCA_032191745.1 Picea mariana
CACTTTCAACAATGGAAGCAGAGTATGTTGCTACTACAGAGGCTAGTAAAGAGATGATTTGGTTACAAGTTTTATGGAGGAATTGGGAAAGAAGCATGAGAATAACAGGTTGTACTGTGACAATGAGAGTTCCATTCATCTTACAAAGAACTCATCCTTCCATTCGAAGACTAAGAATTTATAGCTCATGTACCATTTCATATGATCCATCTTAGAAGATAGACATTTGAAGTTGGAAAAGATACATACTAGCAAGAATCCCGCAGACATGTTAACAAAGGGAGTAAACAGGGAGTGTTCCTTCTCAGTTTCAATTAGTATTCAAGCATGAAGGTGAAGATGAGAAATTTTCTGATTCCTAACTTTTAGAGTTTTTTCATGCTCTCGATTCCTTCCTACCAGACCTTCTCTGACTCCCTTGGTACACACTGATTGCCTCAGCCCTATTGATCCAAATTTTATGAGCAGAACAAAATGAATACAGATTATTAATAGGTTCTTAACAAAAAATAACAGAGATACAATAAAATTGGTTTTCTATTCAATAAGGAAATAAGTTGAAACTATAAAATGCAGTGGAAACAAGCTTGCTGGAATGGTGGCGACTTATCTCTGAGAAGAGATGTGATGGCTCCACTCATTCACAGGAAGATGATTACAATGAGGCTTTGAAGGCATTTTTACAATAAACAAGAATTCCCAAAACCCTAGACATCCAAAAACCTAACCCTAGGAGATGAAGCGCCAAAAGTCATGTGGGCCCCGTTTGGGTAAGTTTGTACATAAACTTCCTGTGGTCGTAACTTTTGCATACGATCTCCGTTTTAGGCGTGTGATAGCCCGTTGGAAAGGTATCATCGAGGATATTCATTTTTGGGGATCAATCATGCATTATACTATCATTGAGATTCTCGATCCTGAAAAACCTTCATTTGGGCCCTCAAAACGGCCCCGGAAGTTAAAACTGCTAAAAATAGTAAATTGCCAAAATTGTCAGAAAATTGTTTTGAGCCACTTGGGAAAGGTGGGTGGCCACTGATATCAAACTTGATCAATCCTCCCTCCTTAGGAATCAATTGTCTCCATTGCATTGATTTCCCCCAATAGATGAGGAAATTTCTGCTGAATTTGGCCCCGGGTGAGCCACTTACCTTGGTGCAGGAGTTGCCCTGCTTTGACGAATCGATAAAGATGGATCCTTTGATGTCGAGTGCCCTTAATATGTGTGTCCACAATCTGATCATTGGATGCCTATTGTATGAAATTGGGGTTGATCTCTACTGGTGTCAGCTTCTCTGCTATATCTGAGGTGTCCAATAATGGTGGGAAATAAGGGCTAAGGAGATCCACGTTGAACACTAGGTGCAGGCCAAGGAAAGGAATGTTGAGCTCAAAAGAATTATCTCCCACGGCCTTGGTGATGGTGTACAAACCATAACAGAGTGGTAGAATCTTTCGATGGGGTCCTGTAAAGCGTTCTTTCTGCAAGTGCAACCAAAATTTGTCACCCACCTGAAACTTATGTGGCACCCGATGTTGATCATGGCTCTGCTTATACTTGTCATTGGACTTCTGTAGGATATCTTGAACCTATTGGTGGATGTGTTGCATCCTCTCAATGAACTTGGTGGCTTTATCAACTTCAGTTGGAGTAGGAGATGAGTTGGTCGAGGTGACCGCAAGGGGAAGTGCAACATCTATGAGACCCAATGGTTGGAATTACAACCCCACCTGAAAGGGCCTGTGGCTGGTTGAGCTATGCAAGGCTCGGTTGTAGCTATGTTGGACATAGGGAAGGCTCTCATCCCATGTGCGAGGGTGCTTTGAATTATACATGCGAAGGATATGCACAATCATTCGATTGACGACCTCGGTTTGGCCATTTGTCTGGGGGTGGAAGGCAGTGGATTTGGTGAGCTTGGTGTCCAACAATGACCAGAGGCTCAACCAAAATGTAATGAGAAATAGACTGTCCTGATCTGAGACAATGGTTTGTGGGATTCAAAAATGTACCCAGACTCATTCAAAGAAGAGCTTGGCAGTGGCTTCTACTGTGATGTTCTTCTTCCAGGCAACTAGAATTGCCATTTTAGAAAAGCGATCAACAACCACAAAAAAAAGTCATTTCCCAACTTGGTGGATGGGAGGCCCAACATGTAGTCCATTGAGATGAATTCCCATGTCCTGTTAGGAGTAGGAAGAGGGGTGTAAAGACCCTGTTTCTTAGTGGTCGGTTTGGAAATAATGCAGGCAGTGCAGTACCTGATATACTTGCTGACCTCCTCTCGAATTTTCGGCCAATAGAAATTTTTCTGTAGAATCGCCACTGTCTTTTCGATGCCGAAGTGTCCTGCCACTCGACTGTAGTGGGCTTCCCAGATCAACTTCACTCGCTCACTTGATGGAACACAGATATGGCCCAGATGACACAACAACCCATCCTGAAGATGGAAATTATCGACAACTACGTTTGCACCCAACATTTGGTAGGTGGTGGAGAAGTCCAGGTCTTTCTCATAGAGTTGGGGCCATCTAGAGGTGTCATGGCCGCAAGAGTCTAGCACCGTGGTGAGTGCCACGACTGGCAGTCTACTGAGGCAATCAATGACGCGATTGGTGCCTTTTGTTTTATACTTGACGTTGAGGTGGAATTGATGCAAGTATGTAGACCACTTTTGATGGAGATCATTCTACAATTTTCCTTGTGTCTGCATGAACTACAATGGCTTATGATCAGTGTGGATGACTGTCTCCTTCCCAAGAATGTAAGTTATCTATTGGCGACAAGATTTCACGGTGGAGTACATTTATTTGTCATAAGTAGGGTACTTACGAACAACATCTGATAGTGTCTCACTATGATAGGCCACAGAGTGGCCGTGCTGAGTGAGAATGATGCCCACCACATAGTTTGAAGCATCTGTCTCGATCTCAAAGGGCTGTTGTAGGCCTGGTAGTGAAAGTACTGGGGCTGAGCACAAACGCTGCTTCAAATCATTGAACACTTATTTTTGAGACCGACCCCACGCAAATTTATCCTTACCACCACCCCTGGTTATTTGGCTAAGGGCCCATGCAATACGGGAGAATCCCAACACAAACCTGCGGTAGAAATTGGCAAGGCCTAAGAAGCTCCGAAGCTCAGTGAGTGTGGTTGGGGCTAGCCAGTAACGGATGACTTGGATCTCAGATGGATCCACATGTACGCCATGATGATCAATTATGTAGCCCAGGTAATGGACCTTGTCCATGCCGAAGGAGCATTTTTCCAATTTGGCATATAGCTTGTGCTGCCGCAGGGTGTGCAAATCTTGTTGAATATGCTACAAGTGTTCAACCCAAGTCTTGCTGTAAATGAGAATGTCATTCAGATACACCACTACACAATTATTGGTGAATGGTCACATAATATCGTCCATCATCCTCATGAAAGTGGATGGAGAATTTGTTAAACCAAAGGGCATGACCAACCATTCAAAAATGCCTTCCTTTGACTTGAAGGTGATTTTACATACATCTGTCTACTCTATCGGGACCTGGTGGTAGCCAGACTTCAGATCAATCTTATTGAAGTATTTGGCCCCCGTGAGTTGATCAAGGAGGTCATCGATTCGAGGAATTAGGTACTATTTTCTGACTGTGATTTTATTTAGAGCCCTGTAATCAATGCAGAGTCGCCATGTTCCATGTTTCTTCTGTACCAGCACGATTGGGCTCCCGCAAGGTGATGAGATGGGATGGATGTGCCCCTTGTGGAGCGGTTCTTGGATCTGTCACTTGATCTCCCCATTCTCTAACAGAGAGCGGTGATAGACTGGCCCATTGGGTAGCGGTGCATTGGGGGTCATATCGATGGGGTACTTGACCTGGTAGTGTAGAGGTACTCCGGTAGGTGAGGAGACAATATCTGAGTATTCTTCCACGACCTTATCTACTTGATTCTTCTCTATGGAGAGGTCAACCATAGAGAACTTGGATGTGGCTGTAATATTTCTCTTATTTTGAGAGGGAATCACGAAGAAGACAAAATTCCCCATCTGAGAGATGACCTTCCTATATTGCTTAGCAGAGATCAAGGAAATATCACTAGGTAGGATTGCCTCAGGTATCCTATACAATTTCCTATTCAAAGTAATAATAACACTATGAGGCCTAGACTCATATACAACATGAAATTTCCATAAATAAGGTTGGCCCAAAATAACATCACAAAATTCGAGAGGAGCAACATCACACAATACCTCGTCTTTGAAGGGCTTGATGCCATACGACAGTCAACATAGTCGGCTGACGTGGAGATCGCTTCCTTGGCGGAGCTATCCAATGGTGTAGGGTTGTGGGTGCGGTGTTGTCAGAAGGGAAAACCGCTTGATGACCTCTACTGAGATGAGGTTCTTCTGGCTACTGCTATCCACGATGAAGTGCAATGGGGTGCCTTTTACCTAGATCCATGAATGAAAGAGGTGTTCTCCTTCTTCTGGCTCATTTGATTCAAAAGGCTGGAGCTTGGTGGTAGCAACAGTGGCACTGGGTTCTACGTCAATGATCCGTCTTCTCCTTTCTAGTTCTGGCTCAGAGTTTAAACCCGCATCTGATTCAGAGGCTTTCACTTCGGCCACCAACGACTTCTTTGAGCAGCAGTCAACATTGTTATGCCAAGGGCTCTTATGGAAGTCACATCACTTCTTGGTATATTTCTTTGTCTTTTCGGTGTCCTTATTTGCTTGTAGCTTGGACTGGTTGTCCTAATACTTTCCATCTTTGATTTTTACTTTGTTCTATGGGTTGGGGCTGCCCTTTCCTGGCTTTTGTTGTGAGGGGTTCCCAGGTCCCAATTGCCGCATCTTTTGTTTGAGCTTCTGCTCGATTTTGACGACATATCGGTAGGATGCGCCCAAGGATGAGATGTCCAAAAATTTCATTTCGGTATGGATGTATATATGCATAGCACCACGATACTTGAGCACCATATGTCGCTTCGAATCCTTGATACCCAACTTGGTGCACAAGGTATGAAAGATATTCCTGAAATTTGGCACTACTTGGTCTCTTTCTTGCCGCAGTGTGGTCCATTTGGTATACAAGTTGTCATAACTTCTGACATGGTAGTATTGTTCCTTAATAGTATCTCTGAAGGAATTCTAGGTGACCATGACTGTAAATAGTGAAGGTTCCTCTGTTTCCTTTTTCTCACAGAAAGTTTCCCACCAATCTTTGACATGGGGAATGACTTTGAGGAGCGCAAAAGTAATATTTTCTCTATTCGAAAAGTTATGGATAGAAAAATACCCTTCTAGTAGATTCAACCACTTGTCTACAACATCTGCGTCTATATGACCTTCAAATATAGGAATATTTAAGTTTATTTGTACCTTGAAGGGGGTGGCACCTCCGCTCGAAGAAGATGTGTCACCTGTTGGTAGCCGCTAAAGGATTTGCACGAAACTATCCATCATCTCATTCCTTTGTTGCATGAGGGATTCCTCAATAAACAGTTTGAAAGGATCTCCTGTCCCATCATTTTTATTTTCTCATTCCATGAGAGTTTGCTTGGGTGTGAAAGATCTTTTTTCCTCAATAGAAACAAGCTCGAGACCCAACTCTTTGTACTCCAACCTTGTTGGGGACATGCATTAAGACGACAAGGAGAAGACCGCTCTGATACCAATGATCTGGATTTTATGAGTAGAACGAAATGAATACAGATTATTAATAGGTTCTTAACATAAAATAACAGAGATACAGTAAAACTGGTTTTCTATTCAATAAGGAAATAAGCTGAAACTGTAAAATGCAGTGGAAACAAGCTTGCTGGAATGGTGGCGGCTTATCTCTGAGAAGAGATGTGATGACTAGGTTCATTCGCAAGAAGATGATTACAATGAGGCTTTGAAGGAATTTTTACAATAAAAAACAATTTCAAAAACCCTAGACATTCAAAAACCTAACCCTAGGAGATGAAGCGCCAAAAGTCACGTGGGCCCCGTTTGGGTAAGTTAGTGTATCAACTTCATGGGGTCGTAACTTTTGCATACGATCTCCATTTTAGGCGTGTGATAGCCCGTTAGAAAGGTATCATTGAGGAGATTAATTTTGGGGTATCCATCATGCCTTTGGATATATTTTAGAATCTAAATCCTGAAAAACCTTCATTTAGCCCCTCAAAATGGCCCCGAAAGTTAAAACTGCTAAAAATAGTAAATTGCCAAAATTATCAGAAAACTGTTTTGAGCCAGTTGGAAAAGGTGGGTGGCCATCGATATCCACCTGGATCAATCCTCCATCCTTAGGAAGCAATGGTATCCATTTCTTTGAGTTCCCCCAACAGATGAGAAAATTGCTGCTGAATTTGACCCCGGGTGATCCACTTGCCTTGGTGCAGGAGCTGCCCTGCTTTGACAAATCGATAAAGCTAGTTCCTTTTCTATCGAGTTCCATTGATCTGTGTGTCCACAATCATATCGCTGCATGCCTATTGTATGCAGTCGGGGTTGAGCTCTGTTGGTGTCAGCTACTTTGCTACATCTAAGGTGTCCAATAATGGTGGGAAATAAGGGCAAAGGAGTTCCACGTTGAACATTGGGTGCATGACAAGGAAAGGAGGAATGTTGAGCTCAAAATAATTATCTCCCATGGCCTTGCTGATGGTGTACAACCCATAATGGAGTGGGATAATCTTCCGATGGGGTCCTGTAAGGCGCTCTTTCTGCAAGTGCAACCAAACTTTGTTGCCCACCTGAAACTTATGTGGCACCTGATGTTGATCATGGTGTTGCTTGTACTTGTCATTGGACTTCTGTAGGATATCCTGAACCTGTTGGCGAATGTGATGGATCTTCTCAATGAACCAGGTGGGTTTTTCAACTTCAGTTGGAGAAAGAGATGATTCAGTCAAGGTGGCCGCAAGGGGAAGTGCAACATCTATGGGACCCAATGGTTGGAATCCCAACCCCACCTGAAAGGGGCTGTGGCTAGTTGAGCTATGCAGGGGTCAGTTGTAGCTATGTTGGACATAGGAAGGCTCTCATCCCATGTGCGATGGTGCTTTGAGTTATAAATGTGAAGGATATGTGCAATCATTTGATTGACGACCTTGGTTTGGCCATCTGTCTGGGGGTGGAAGGCCGTGGATTTGGTGAGCTTGGTGTCCAGAGGCTCGACTAGAATGTGCTGAGAAATTGACTGTCCCGATATGAGACAATGGTTTATGGGATTCCAAAATGTACCCAGAATCGTTCAAAGAATATCTTGGTAGTCGCCTCTGCTATGATGTTCTTTTTGCAGGTAACCAAAATCGCCATCTTAGAAAAGGGATCAACAACCAGGAAAACATAGTAATTTCCTGACTTGGTGGACGGGAGGCCTGACATGTAGTCTATTGATATGGATTCCCATGGCCTATCAAGAGTAGGAAGAGGGGTGTACATGCCCTATTTCTTAGTGTTCGGTTTGGAAATAGCATAGGCAGTGCAGGACATGATATACTTGTTGACCTCTTGTCGAAGTTTCAACAAGTAGAAATGTTTTTGTAGCATCGACACTGTCTTTTTGACGCCGAAGTGTCCTGCCTTCTGACTATAGTGGGATTCCCAGATCAAATTTGCTCGATCACTTGATGGAACACATATATGGCCCATACGACACAACAACCCATCCTGAAAATGGAAATTATGAAATATTATCAATTACCTTAATTATCATCATTTATTAACTCTAAATTGTTTTTAATGTTGCCCTAGTTCTAGAAATAGGGTGTTACAAATAGCCGACCTAATTACAATCTCAAAAATTGTCCTGCATATACTATTAATTGACCAAGATCAACAAGATTTGTAACTGACGATTAGTCCTGATGATGAATCCCAATTAAGATTCGAAACATCGATGACAAAAATGACACCAACTGTGGATTATCCGACATAAAACCTCGAAAATATGGAAATTATTGACAACTGCGTTTGCACCGAACATTTGGTAGGTGGTGGCGAAGTCCGGGTCTGTCTCATAGAGTTGGGGCTATCCAGAGGTGTCATGTCCATAGGAGTCTAGCACTGTGGTGAGTGCCACGACTGGCGGTTTGCTGAGGCAATCATGGACACGATTGGTGCTTCTTGTTTTATACTTGATGTTGAGGTGGAATTGCTGCAAGTATGTGTACCATTTTCGATGGCGATCATTCTACAATTTTCCTTGTGTCTACATGTACTGCATTGGCTTATGATTAGTGTGGATGAATGTCTCCTTCCCAAGAATGTAATGTCTCCACTGGCGATAGGCTTTCACAATGGAGTACATTTCTTTGTCATAAGTAGGGTACTTACGGACATCATATGATAGTGTCTCACTATGATAGGCAATGGGGTGGTCATGTTGAGTGAGAATGAAGCCCACCGCATAGTCTGAAGCATCTGTCTCGATCTCAAAGGGTTGTTGCAGGTCTGGTGGTGAAAGTACTGTGGATGAGAACAAGCACTGCTTCAAATCGTCGAACGATTATTGTTGGGACCGGTCCCACGCAAATTTCACCTTACCACCACCCATGGCTATTTGGCTAAGGGCCCATGCAATGTGGGAGAATCCTAACACGAACCTGTGGTAGAAATTGGCAAGGCCTAAGAAGCTCCGAAGCTCAGTGAGTGTGGTTGGGGCTGGCTAGTCACGGATGAATTGGATCTTGGTTGGATCCACATGTACGCTATGCTGATCAATTATGTAGTCCAGGTAATGGACTCTATCCATGCCGAAGGATCATTTTTCCAAGTTGGCATATAGCTTTTGCTGCCGTAGGGTGTGCAGAACTTGTTGAATATGATGCAAGTGTTCGGCCCAAGTCTTGCAATAAATGAGAATGTCATCCAGATACACCACTACAAATGTATTTATGAATGGTCACAAGATATCGTCCATCATCCTCATGAAAGTGGCTGGAGCATTTGTCAAACCAAATGGCATGACCAACCATTCAAAAAGGACTTCCTTTGACTTGAAGGTGGTTTTCCATAGATCTGTTTGTTCTATCGGGACCTGGTGGTAGCCAAAATTCAAATCAATCTTACTAAAGTATTTGTCCCACGTGAGTTGATCAAGGAGGTTGTCGATTTGGAGAATCAGGTACCGGTTTCTGACAGTGATTTTATTCAAATCCCAGTAATCAATGCAGAGTCACCAGGTTCCATCTTTCTTCTGTACCAGCACGATTGGGCTCCTACAAGGTGATGAGATGGGATGGATGTACCCCTTGTGGAGCAGTTCTTGGATCTGTCACTTGATCTCCTCATTCACTAACAGAAAGTGATGATAGACTGGCCCATTGGGCAGTGGTGCACTGGGGGTCAGATCGATGGGGTGCTTGACCTGATAGTGCAGAGGTACCCCGGTAGGTGAGGAGAAGATATCTGAGTATTCATCCACGACCTTATCTACTTGCTTCTACTGTGTGGAGAGGTTGGCCACATAGACCCTGGATGTGGCTGTGACATTACTCTTATTCTAAGAGTGAATCACGAAGAAGACAAACTTCCCCGTCTGAGAGATGACCTTCCTACATTGCTTAGCAGAGATCAAGGAAATAACACTAGGTGGGACTGCCTCGGGTATCCTATACAATTTCCCGTTCAAAGTAATAATAACACTACGAGGCCTAGACTCATATACAACATGACGTTTCCATAAATAAGGTTGGCCCAAAAGAATATCACAAACTTCGAGAGGAGCAACATCACACAATACCTTTTCTTTGAAGGGCTTGATGCTGTACAACAGTCAGAACTGTTGGCTGATGCAGAGATAGCTTCCTTGGCAGAGCCATCCAATGGTGTAGGGTTGTGGGTGAGGTGTTGTCGGCAGGGCTAGTTGCTTGACGACCTCTGCTGAGATGAGGCTCTTCTGGCTACCGCTATCCACGATGAAGTGTATTGGGTTGCGTTTTATCCACATTTGGGAATGGAAGAAGCATTCTCCTTATTCTGGCTCATCTGGTTCACCAGGCTGGAGTAGGAGCTACATCTAGGTTGGCGACCAGCACAGACCCAAACAAAAATCCAAGAAAACACCCAAAAGAAAACAAGTGAAGGGGCAAAAAATCATCTCATCAGCTAATAAAGGAGGTGGGAAATTATATGATCAACTCAGGACATATTCACAGGCTCTCAGAGAGATCCTTTTCCCTCCCACCAAATTATTAACTATGAATATCCTCACCTAGAATATCATAGGCCTAAATGGAAGATCCAAACAAAGGATTTTTTGAAACTGCATCAAAATGGAAGACCCTGATATATTCCTAATACAAGAGACAAAATGTGTAGGGAA